>VWZV01007383.1:12419-41643 GCA_013397155.1 Irena cyanogastra
TAACGAGGGCCTGGAATAAACAAAATCTTATGTGGCTTTCAGGGGGCTGATCAACTTGACAAGAGTAAAAAATAGTAGGTACGTGTGGTTTTCCTGATAGTTAGGAACAACTAAATAGTGAAGTTGAGTGTGTGAAAAAAGGTTCATCTACACTATAAATGGACTTTCAGTGCTGGTATATGAGACTGACACCTTTATCATCTGACATTACCATTGGCATGAACTTACATTCTTTTGGGAAAGCTTAAAAAAAAAAAAAAGATAAGATTTTTGGACACATAAACCTCTGGTAATGTGTCCTAACGGTGGCTTCACACAATTTTTCACTTTAACTCACACAAGGCTGAAAACATCTCAGACTTTTCCCCAGCCAGCAGTTCCGTGGTGGGTTCACTCTGAAGCTGGAGCTTGCTGTAGTGATTCACACTCCAGAATGCTTTTCCCTGCCTATTGTTTGGGATAGGATTTACTGTAGGAGAATAATGGGGAAAACAACCCACTGCTATAAAAATGGCCATGAAAATACTGGCAATAGAACAATCTCAAATTCTACAGTTTGGGATTATCTTTGTTACACAAGGGGTATTTTCCAGTCTTGCTGTGTGGGTGTCCATAAATCATTACAACAGGTGTCTTATCATGGCAAGTCTGGCTTTAAAAAAAAAAAGAAAAAAAGGAAAGAAAAGAAAAAAGTATGAAGTATTCTGGAATTTTCTTTTTTCTTCAAGTGGAGTGTGATCCCAATCCTACCTTATTTCTCTGCATCAGAAATGCCTCTGCTAGACACAACAGAATTGAAATTGGAATCAAAACTGTGGTTTCACACCACAGTTATTGGAATGTTTAGATTTAATACATCAGCAACTCAGGGCTGAACTTTGGTTGTCCTGCGCCAAAATCCCACCAGGGTAAAACTGAAAAGTTTTTACGATGCAGGTATGGCTCAGATGCTAAATTTCAGTGCTGCTGCCTTCCTCAGGCTGGCTCTGAATGGCAGCTTTCATTTCAGCAGCTCAGCCCCGTGGATATCTGGAATTTCCTGCCAGCTCTGTGCTGCAGGGAGGAAGGGGGCTGTTAGGCACTCTTAGGTGGGGAGTCTTTTATGTCAGCATCATGAATCAGAGCAGCTTTGTTTGTGCTCCTGTATGGATTTGCTGTCCCAAGAAAACCTGGCATTTCAGCTGTCACTTTCATTCCTGTTGTTTTCCTTGCCCAGGCACACGTCTGTATTTTGCAGCTGGGGCAAGAAGTCTGACTTTGATTTTCCGGCAGACTTTGGGCAATAGCATTTATGAAAAATTACTCTCAAATGTGTGAAAAGTGTCTGAGAGTTCCTCATAAATTTTCAGGAAGTTCTTTCAGGCTTCAGTATGCACCAAGATAAAGCACAGATGTGCCTTCCTGCTGTTCCTCTCCTTCTGCTTGGGCCTTGTTCCTCACCACATTCCTCATCAAGACACTCTGCCTTGGGTAATCACAGTGAAACTAAGGTTTAATTTCAGTGGGATTATTTTTCCTGACTGCTACCTCACTGAAACGTAACTGGCTTTTCCACTAAAATTCTGTTTCCCTCATGAAACACTGACTCTGTGGGACTTCCCCATGATTATCCACTCTCCACCCAAGACTGCCAGGTCTCTATCTTTGTCTGTCTCTTCAGCTGCTCAGATTTTCTCAGATTATTCCAATAAACTAATAATTCTATTGTAAAAAGGTATTTTAAAGCTTTTACTATTACTATCTTTTCCCCAAACCGTTGTTCTTCTACTTCAGAACAAAATACAATTTAGAATGCAACTTTTTCCACAGAAAAAGGAAGAAATGCAGTTCTTGTCACCTTAAACATAAACAGTGTGTTTTATCAGCACCTGCCCTGGTTTGAGACACCTTGTGTGGCTTGTGTTACCCAAATTCCATGTCTTTACCCAGGTTTATTAAGTGGCAGTGGGATTAATTGCTCCCCTTCCATGGAAACCTCTTCTGCTGAAGACTTTCTCTATATCTTTTGCAGTTTATATTGATCAGTATTTTCTAGCTGGTCTAATTAGCATTTTCTAAAATTTTTTTAACATTTCCACTACCCCACATTGCTCCAAGCCCTGTCCAACCTGGCCTTGGGCACTTCTAGGGATGGGAATGTTTCTCTATTGTATTCTCTAATGGAGAATCCAGCATCAGCAATCCCGGTGGAAATGTTTCAGGTTTAAAATATTTCCTAGATAAAAATTTATGGAGGGTTTATGCCAGTTTTGCAGGGTGAGAAACCCTAAGGAAGGGCAGAGTCCTGCTTTTTCTGAGGTCCATGATAGTTTGGTGAAGATGCTGCAAAGACACTTAATCCAAATTTTGGGTATAGTTGTACCCAATGTACCTAACGGTTTAAGAACTGGGTACTTTGGAAATCTGTATGAACTCTTATCTCTGAAATCGCTTGCCTTAATGCCTGTTATAAGTAAATGTGATATGAATCATAGAATCACAGAATAGTTTGGGTTGGAAAGGACCTTGAGGATCACCCAGTGCCACCCCTGCCATGGCAGGGACACCTCCCACTGTCCCAGGTCACTCCAAGCCCTAATGCCCAACCTGGCCTGGAAAATGTCAAGGAATGTTCAAGGAATCCTTAAAAACGTGAGGATTGAGCCATCTCCAAAATGACGTTTCATGTCTTTCCCTGAGTGACAGCTGGGAACTTGCCTTTTGAGCTCTCTGTGAGAACAGACTGGTGAGGCTACACCACCATTTGCACTCCTTCGTTATCCCAGGTGCAGGTGATGAGAGCTTCTAGCAACAAAAGGACACCTGCCAAACAAAGGCAAGGTGGTTTTTGTATGGACAGCAAACCTAACATTTTTGTCCTGGTTATGCACAATGTGGCAGCCAATTTGCTGTTTGAAAAGAGGCTGGGGCTGGAGAACCAGGGGGAGCCACATTCCCTCTCTCTAAGTGATGTTAGAAAACAGAGAGAGCAGCAGAAATGAGATATTTTTCCAGGGAAAACAGCTGTGCCTATTAAGTTTTGCTGTTTTAACTGATCCTGCTGCTGTGCAGCACCAGGGGTGTTTTGTGTCCTGTGCATGGGCGAGGAAGAGGAGCAGAGGTGGCACTTGGGGACACGGTTTAACGCTGGACTTGGCAGTGCTGTGCTCATGTTTGAGCTTGACGACCTTGGAGGTCTCTTCCAGCCCTGATGATTCCATGGCTCTGTGGATCCCAGGTCCACCCCCAGCGAAGGAGGAGCTGCTCACTCCAGCCAGATGAGTGTGGCCCTGTCAGACTCTGATTAGGGACAAACAAACAGCCTGGTGTTTCTTCTCCTATGTGATTGAATTTTGACAATCAGCCATAACATTTGTGCAGGTTGGTGGCAGCTTTTCCTGGCTTGATTCATTCCCTACCACATCCATAATCATAATCAACCAGACCTTTTTTTTTTTTTAACTGGAGAACTTCTCTTTCATCTCCATTTTTGTGCTTGCCTAGAAAAACATACTCTTTTTCAACCAGATGTGGTAGAAAAGAGAAATATCCTCCTGTTCCTAGTCTCTTCACTTTTCTTACCATTATGAAACAGATCTACTTAACTTCAGCAGAATTGACTGGTGCTAGATTTAATTAATCCTAGCATTTCAGTCACCCAAGCCTTTAGAAATGTAAACAGCCTGAGGAAGGGAAGACTTTCATTTACTGCTTTGTGTCAGTTGTAATGAAGCCATTTGATTTCCCTGGTGGCCCCACAGCTTTCCTGGACTCTTTCTTCCAGGCTGCTTGTGGAAAGGAGCAGGAGCCAGAAGAACAAGAAACAATGGTCAAGGAAAATTAATCCCTGAGAAAACAGAGCCAGTATTCTTTCTTCAGAGAACCAAAGAGGCTGAATATCTATCTATTTTGTACATTTCAGTAGCTGACTGTTTTTTGTTTTGTTTGGTTTTGTTTTTTTTTTCTCAGAAAGGGAGGAAAATACTGGGCAAATCGCCTGGCAGGTGTGACAATTCCAGGTGAGGTGATATTTCTGTTAGACTTAGCAGAAATAGTGTCAGGTGAGCTATCCTGCAGGAACAAATAGGTGATAATCCAGTGTCTGAGGAAAAAGGAATTGCTTGTGAAAAAGAAATTGTGAGGGAAGAGAGGCTTCCAAGCATGAACACAATGGAGAATTAATATCACAAAATAGAGCACTGTTGTCACAAAACAGCAGAAATGGGCTAAATGGGTTCTGCAGGCATCTTTGCCTCACGTAAATGACTTTGGGACAATTTTGGGTCAGGTGAAAACAACCAAGATAAGACTTAAAACCATTTTGGCCCAGTTTGGATCATGATATTATCAACATTTTTGAGATTAGTTCTCAGTGCCAGTAAGTCTAATTTATGCACTCACCAATGGATACAAAGAAACTCGGAGGAAAACCCAGAATGTTTTAATTCTATTTGTGTGTTTTACATTGACAGGATCCTTCTCCCCTTCAGCAAACACATCCTCTCCCTCCAGTGCAGGATATCTCTCCCTCTCCCTGGTGCACACGCTCGTGCTTGCCAGAAAATGTTGCTAAACTGCTTCCATTAGTGATGCTGTAAATCACAAGGACAGCTGAGATTAGTCTGCACTTTTGGAATGGGGATAATGTCCAGTTGGACACACTTCTATTGTCATTCCCTATGACTATCATCGGGTAGCATCACGCACATTAGTGAATTGTAAATTTTGTAGACATTTTGAGGCATTATTCTTTACATTTACATCAAAATCTTTCTTTTCCCTGCAAAACAAGAACATTTTATATTGACATGGGGGCTAATAATGTCTTTTCTGAGATAGAGAGTTTTGATAAGGGTCTTATTTCTAAGAATAAAGCTTTCAAGAGAATAAAACAGCAGTCTGTTGGAACAGAGGTTTTTGGAAGTAAAGCTTATTTAGTCATCCCAAGTGAGTTTGTTCCAGGTGGGCATGCAATAGAGAAATAAGAGTTTGGAAGGTGGAAATGGCCAAAATCTGTCGCAGCAGCACAGCAGAATAGCACAGGCCCGAGAATTCCAGTTATAATTTGTGATAAACTGATAAAACATCTTTGAGATGTTGGAGTTTTCTACATGACTGAGATCTGGATTACAGTTTAAATCACTTGGCTGATTTAAAGCCTGAGTAGGTCCCACTCTTTCTGCCTCTACAAACAGTTTAGGGAACATCCTTCACCTTATTTATTGATAATTAATAGTTCAACAGTCCTGGTTGTCTCAGAACACAAACTGGATAAGGTTTTCCTTTCCTGCCCTGAGCTCTTTTCCATGTGCTGAGTGCTGCTCCCCAAAAAGAGAAGAGGTCTGTATCCTGATCCAGGACACCTCCACAGCTCCATTAATGAACAGCTGAACTGCCCAAATACCTGCAGGCACCAGGGCACAGGTGAGGGCAATGCTCTGGCTGGGAGCACAGCAGGTTCCCTGCAAACAGACATGGTCTGGTGTTTAACTGCATGAACTCAGTGCTGCAAAAGAACTCAGGCAACCTCCTAAAATTGAGTAAGATCACACATAACTCGGTGCAGTTTTTTCTCTCATTCCTAAAAGCTTCAAGTAAAGATGCCCCAGGATTCCTAATGGGGCTGTGGAATTGCTTAAGAGCAAACCCATCTGTTGAAAAGTCCACTTGCTTTGATGAGGTCTCTAATTGTCTCTCTGCCAGTTTTCCCATCAAAAGAGTATGGTATGCTCTAACCAGGAGTGTTTTTAGACTGAGTTATTCCATCTTCAAACTGGTGGAGATAGAATTTTTCATAAAAAAAAGTAAAAAGCCTGAGATCTGTTTAAACACAGGAGGGACTGCAATAGAAATTGCTCAGACACTTCCAAGGATCAGATGCTCTAATGCAGCTTCTAGAGCTGGATTTAGAGGGATAAAAGCAAAGTCCAAGCAGTACGACTGCTGCTAAGCTCTGGACTTGCTGCTGTGTGTCTGTGCTGGGTCCCAGTGGATTTCACTTTCCCTGTGGCCAGGGCAGCCTCTCCAGCCCTGGCAGGTGATGCCCTGTGCTGCTGCCTGGCTCAGGCAGGTGCTGGCACAGGAATTTCCTCACGTGTCCTGTACCTCATCCAGTGTTAGGGGTGAAACTGTACCAGGGGAGAATTTGGGTGGAATAAGGACTGCACCCTGCTGCTTTCCCTGAGGAGACTGGGAGGTGTAAAATCAATATGTTACTTCCAGGGCCTGAAGGGGCTGCAGGAAAGATGGGGAGAGACAATGGCCAAGGGCTGCAGGGACAGGAGCCAGGGAATGGCTCCCAGTGCCAGAGGGCAGGGCTGGCTGGGATATTGGGAATTAGGAATTGTTCCCTGGCAGGGTGGGCAGGGCCTGGCACAGGGTGCCCAGAGCAGCTGGGGCTGCCCCTGGATCCCTGGCAGTGCCCAAGGCCAGGCTGGACACTGGGGCTGGGAGCACCTGGGACAGTGGGAGGTGTCCCTGCCATGGCACTGGGTGGGATTTAAGGTCCCTTTCAGCCCAAACCAGTCTATAATTACATGAATGTGAAGGTGGTCCCACCAACCAACCAAGCTATGACCTGAAAGCAGCTGGATTTCAAAGGATTTGCTCTTCCTTTGAGAAGAAGAGGAGGAAGCAGTTTTTATTACTTCCAGCAGCCACGGTGAATTCAGAGATGAAAATCTTTCCCATGCCTCCGGTCTGTGCAGGAGGGGTGTCATTAAGGGATCAGACTGATGCCAGACCTGTCCCTGGGCAGGCAGAAGCACGTCCTGTGCAGGGCAGAGGTGGGGGGAGAACTCACTGACTCTTTGAGTGTGCTCAAAAACCCCTCTGGAGCAGGCAGCCCCAGCCCCAGGCAGGTCTCCAGTGATGATGATAATTTCAAGTGCCATCTTTGGTATCAGGGTTTTATGTCCTTCGTAAATGACAAACAATTCAAATGTCAAGAATGCCTTATCACTGGAAAAGGTTTTTCTTTTTTTTTTTCCCTGTCTCCTGGAGTTTTACCAATCCAATGATCCAAGTTGTGTGAATCAATTGTGAGAATTTGGAGGTAATTTGTTCCAAAGAGACAAGGATCAGTGCGTTCCCTTGGCTCTTTATTAGCTGGAAAGGTTGGGGGAAAGAAAACGAGCATGTAGCTTAATAGGAAATCAAAATTGGTCTGTGACTGTGTGTCTGGACTGGCTTATTCATGACTGTGATACACATGTAAAATATGCTGGTGGTGCTACAGTCAAAAACACAGCTTGCCAATGCTGTCAAATTACTATTTATTTCCTCTTAATTCCACTGGGTGTGACATTTATACATCCAAATGTCCAAATACATCTATCATTTGGTCTGAGTTTTTGTTAGCCCTACTACAGCTCTGAAAGGTTATTTAAGTTTTTGCATGTGGGAATGACCAGCTGTGGAGATTCTAGAATTGAAAAGGGTTTTTCTATATTTTGACCTGACTTGACTTCTTCTCTTTAAGACTCTCTGGAAAGAGAGTTAAAAAGTCTTTTAAAGTCTTTCGTGTTTTAAAACAAGCCTTCTCCTTTTTTTTTTTCTTCCCCCAGAATAAACAAAGTCATACATAATTTTACCCTTTAAAAACCTCCTGGTCTTCCTTTGGGGGAAAATACAGTATTTTAGCCACTGAGTTTGTGAAAGGTTAAGTGTTGGTATGTGGGTGATGTGGTAGGCTCCTGACTGTGTAAATGGGTGATGCAGAGGGTGTCAGGGAGCCCAGTGTAGTGTGTTAAGATGATGTGTTTTTTTGAAAAAGAGATGATGGAGGTTAACTAGGCCTGCACAAACTGGAGGGTTGGTCCCCAGCTGAGCCAGTCTGCACAAACACGGCCACTCACTGAAATGTTGTGGCAGCTGGGGATGGGCACTGCCTGCTTCCCACTCACCGAGAGCTGGGCTGGAGGGAAAACCTCTTGTCCTGCGGCACAGCTTCCAAAGAGTCCTTTCAAACAACATAAATGATGATGAGATGCTCTCATAAAAAGTTCTGAATGTGACAGACCAGCAAGGAGCTTCCTCATTCCTTAATTAAGTGATTATCTCCCCTCCTGATGTGCCAGGAGCTGGCAGCAGCATTTCCCTGGAAATGTTTACACCCAGGTCCTTAAAGAAACGTTGGCATCTCCCTCCCACACCAGTGGGGATTACAGTTAGTAACACACTCTTCTCAAGGCCTTTTTCATTCAGATTAAGCAAGCGTTGGACAACCTTCCTGCAGCTACTGGTGAAGCAGGAGGAGGTAAGGCAGCTGCAGTGCCAAAGGTGATTTTACTTCTGAGGTCTCTGAAGCTTGAGCTTGGCTGATGTTTCATCAGAGGAGCCTGGGCTCCACCTGCCACACAGCCAAAGGGAAGGGCACCCTGTGAGGAGACAGGTCATGCAGGGAACAGCCCATGGAATTCAGGGAAAACCTCTGGAGATGGATTATGTCCTGTCAGATACTGACTGGAAAACACGGGTGTGCCTTTGGCCTCATAAGCCTTTCAGCTCTGAAATGGAGTCAACAAATTTAACACTGAGTACAGGTTAGCTGTATGACACTGGTCATGTTTCCCCTGGGGAGGATTTTCCCAGCTATTAGATCCTGCAGAACGACTGTTCCTCCACACCTGCTGCCTTGTGGCCTAGGGGCATCACAAAAAGAGGTGCTATTTATAAAGCAGCCAGGTAAACAATTCAGGCAGAATGCTCAACATCTGTTTTCCAGTGTGAATCTCCCATACGTGGCATGCTGATTACACTGCAAAAACTGCTCCTCTAGGCAGCCAAGTGCCATCAAATGCATGTGGAACCTACATGGGCCTTGTGATGGATGCTGGGAGCACTCCCAAAATGTGTCTGCAATGAGTAACAAAACTCAGGTAAAACAAGAGAAAAGGGAGGGAAAAGAAACCTGGCTGGAAAACTTTCCTTAGCTGGGAATGTTTGGACTAGATAATAATGTAAAAGTTGCTGCCTGAGTGTGAGAAGCAGGTTTACATCACACTTTCCTGGCTTCTGGTGGGTTTCACCAAGTTCAGCATTTTAAATCATTAGGAAGATGTTGGATTTGTTTTCTTTTCTCTAGAAGATGATTATCAAAGGGAGAAGGGGGGAAGGAATCACTCAGTCATGGTGAGCATTCTTGGGTATTGGAGAGTGGGCTCTGTCCCTGATGCCAGTGGGACAGAACTGGAGACAAACTGAAATAATAAAAGCCTCAGAGCGCTAACAGAGCATTTATTCCCTCCATCCCAGTGCAGCTTCACCTCCTGGTGACAGTGTATTTCCACTGCTCACTGCTGTGGTTACAGAGGTAGAAAGGGCATTCACAGAACAGGGACATTGTTCCAAGAACAGGAAATCTTCCTGTCATCCTTGGACTCCACTTTGTCTTTCCTGCTCCACCAGCCACGTCTGCCCAGCTCTTATCAGCCCCTCCAGAACATCAGACCTTCACCATGATCCCATCTCTTACTCATGCTTTACTCATTTCCCAGCATGGCCATTTCTGCTGTCAATTCAGCCTTCCTAAACCCCTGCTTTGAATTTGAGGTCATTTAAAGTGCAGATGTGGATGGAAATTAATATAATATTAATCCATACCAAGTACATGCAAGGGTATAAAATACCCAGTGTGTTCCAAGAGCAAAATGTTGTGTTTCAGATGTTTGGGCATCTAACAACACCCAAGATGCTATTTAGGAAAAAAGGATGAAACCCAGTGTGGAAATACTTTTCCACACCAGCAAGCACTACAGCTTCAGTAACATTTAATCACTGTTCCTTTTGCACAGGGAAAGGTGTACAGACCTGCTGTGGGTGCAAACTCTTTTGCCTGACAAAATGAAAGCCAAGAAAACAAAATGGTTTTAAGATTCTAACCTGGGAAACCAGTATTTACTCTACATCTTACTAAAACAGGTGAGGTACCAATCTCTTCAAAGCCAAAATCTTGAAAACTAAAGACCTAGTCCTGAGGCAAACACATGCCTGAAGCAGCAATTACAGAACAACTGCAGTTTGTCAGTTTAAAGATCTTGTTTCCAGACAGTTTTCTTGAGCAGCCATGCAGCTAGCACCTAATTAATAGCCCGAAAATGTAATTTAGAAAGAAAATAAAAAAAGAAAGAAACCCCAACTAAGAAGTATCCATCACCTGTATTTAGGTCAAAAGGATGAGCTGCCATGTAACAAATCAAGTTTGAACAACAAATAACAAACAGGAAGAGGTCTGTCTGAGCTTCTTAGATGATAAAACCTTAACAGAGAAGGTTTTTGCAACACAATTCCATGTTAGTAGCTTTCAGTCACTCAGAACAAAAAATTTCATTGGGTTCTTTCACTGGTATTCCTACTTGCAGCTAAACTCCAGGGATTAGTAAGAATTCATCTGGTAATTAGAACATCTTGGATGACTAGGAAATGTGTGAATACCATAAAAATGCCATTATTTATTAAAAGAAGTAATAACTAGAATGTAAGTGCTCAACATAAAAAATTACCAGATGATTCCCTGCATATTTTGAACATGTATACACCTGACAGTAAAAACCCAAGACTTTTTAGGAATCTCCCTTCCCCCTGCTGAGGAACAGCTCCTTTGAAATCCAAACCCGAGCTGCTTTGATGCCCTGTTTGGAGCAGCATCCACATTCAAACTTACAGAGCAGGTTTTGCACTCCCCACATCTCCTGCCCAGTCCCAGGCTTCTGTGTGTGCACAGCATGGTTACAGCCCCACAGCTCTGCACTGCTCTGGCTCACAGCCAGGGGTATTTATTTGGCCCAAACTGGAGAAATCTATTTCTCCTGAGTCCAGAATAGGAAAGTTTTGGATGGTTACTTCTGATGGTGATTTAGATTTGCAGGTACATGTGAGACAGCACAAAGGTCGTAATTCAAAATCGCTTTTTCTTCTAGCTGCAGGATAATTTGGATCAATGAAAATAAGGTTTTCAAACAAGGATGACAACCATTAACATACCTTTAAGTGTGTTTTACTTTTTAGCTTTGTTCCTTCTGATCACAAGCCTTTCCAGAACAACAAATACTGCAAACAGACAACTCTCCCAATGCAGCCAGTATGAAGTCATACAGTTGTCTGATACAACACACACTTGTCAGGCATTATTGAAGAAGTCACTAGATTACTCAAAGTGTGCAAAATTAAGAAACAAGTGCTAATGGGAGGTATCATTAGAAGTAATCTAATCTTTACTACTGGTGAGTGCAATTTAGTTGCTTCAACCTTTATATTGTGACATGCAACTTCCTTATCTGTAGCTAACTGTTCATTCTGCTAATTGAGAAACTTTGCCATACATGCAACAGCAGCACCAGTGCCTTTAGAACACTTTTCTCAACATTTTGGAAGAAGCTGGGAAATGACATACCTGAGAGACCTAAACCTCTAAAAATGAGTACATGTGGTATTTTACAGAGAGCAATGCAGGTGTCTCAGATCCCCCATCTGTGCCTTCTCAGCACCTAATCAGACACCACTACAATTATGGTCCCTGCCTTTATTTCACATCTTATCTTAACAACAGGAATATTGAGAGATTACTTGAAAAATTATAAGTTTAGAAACAAATAGCTGAGTGTCAGAAGTCATATTTTTAGGATGAGAGTGGAGCCATCTCTTACAAATCAAGAAGAATTTAGGCAGCAAGAACTAAAAATACTTTGATAAACATCCCCTAGAGTCAAAATGCTCTTTATTCTTCAAAGGGTGGTCTTATTGCTGTGGCTGATTTACCGTTTTAAGGTTTCATTTAACAGGTCTACTGGACAAGAAGTTTTAAAGAATTAAAAACAGCAAGCCTTTTCAACTGCATGGTGTTAAAAAAAAAGAAAAAAAGAAAAAAAAGAGCTCTCCTGAAACTGAGACATGCACCAGACACCCTTCCATGAGTTACAGCAGGAGTGTCAGTGCTGACCTGGCATTAACAAGCACATCTCATCTGGGCTATGATCACTAATGCTGGTCCATCTGCAGGGGTGTCCACCAGGAGACAGGTTATCCATCGGGTGAGAGGAGACTTGCTGAGGCTTCCCATCCTTTCTTGACACAAGATCTGCTGTTGGGTACTCGGGGACACTCTCCAGCTGCTACTGCATGAAGAGGATGCTGAAGGCCATGACCACACAGCACACGGCCACGTAGGGGCTCTTCCTCTCACCTGGCAGAAGGGGAGAGAACCCAGAACAAACAAAAATTCAGGCATGGCTGAACAGACCCACCTGCTCCCAGTCTAGTGTAATTCTGCCTCAGCACGTGCAAACTGATACTCAACATTCCTAGCTGGAGAAAGGCAGGCAGAAGTACAGCTGGGTATTCACGAAGAACATGCAAGGGCAGAGGGGAAACTCAGATGTAGGACAGGTTATTTTGCTACATAGAAACAGAGTTGGGGCTCTTTGCTTTAAGAGACAAACCTGTAAACAAGGGCATGGAGTGACGGGGGAATGGCCTCAGGCTGAAGGAGGGCAGGGCTGGATGGGATATTGGGAATCAGGAATTGTTCCCTGGCAGTGCCCAAGGCCAGGCTGGACATTGGGGCTGGGAGGTGTCCCTGCCATGGCAGAGGTGGCACTGGGTGATTCTGGGTCTCTGTGAAAGGCCCATGCAAGCGCTTCCATCTCACTACAAACCACCTTTTCTGAGGCGCAGTTCTACGTTGCTGCTACCTCCTAGTCCCAGAGTCAGGGGGCAGGTGGTGGAAAGTTGCCCAGGACACCCCATTTTTCCTGGCTCTGCCCTCTGTGGCTGCTCAGGAGCTGCTCTGTGTCAGCTGAGGCTGTCTGGTCTTGGTACCTGCCACCTGCAGTGTGAATCTTCTGAGCAGGGTATCACGCAGCAGCCAGAGCTGTGAGCTCTCAGCTGCCCAGACAGGGTCAGATGCCTGTCTTTTTTTGCTTTGCTAAGAAGACAAAACATTGTTAGCATGTGGAGAGGGTCTGGTCTACAGATTTACAGGATAAAAATGGTCAGCAGATCACAGAAGCTGCACAGACATCTCTATTTTCTGACTCTTTCAAATTGGTGTCACAGTTTCCCAGGGAAAACTGTGGAAGAAAGTTAAGTTTACCCCATTAATAGACTTTTATCTGGCGGCAAAAGCAATCGTGAAGAGATTTATTCCCACCCATTTGGAATTCCAGGACAGAATGTTACAGAGGTCTCTTTTTCACCACGAAAAAAAATTTTCTTAGGTGGGGAACTGTAACACAACCAGGTGAACATCAGTAATGTCAATCAGGCTGGTACCTACTGACATGAGCATTTTCTCCATGAATCAGCGAGATGTTTTTACACTTAAACTTTATTCTTTATGGTTCCACTGAATTCTCCTTGGAGAGACCTCCAACCTACAGAACTGCCAGGGAGTGCTAATACTGAACTGTGTCTTTCAAGTGAGAAGATCCCTGTTTTTACACACCCAGGAGTACAAAGACAGAGCTGGGGCTGTTTGCTTTAAGCAAAGTTCAATTTCCCTTTGCTGTGTGAGGTCTTTTGTCTTTACAAACCACCTTATCAGAGACACAGTTTTCAGAGAAACACTAAAGAAAAAAAAACACCAAGGCTCCCAAGTCTAGCATGATGCAATTTTTATGAAAAAAAGTATTTTCTTTTATCAGCAGGACCTTTAAATACAGAGGGAACAAACTTTCCACAGTAAAAGAAAAATAAAATACTTGCAATGACACCTCCCATATACAGGATTGACTGCCCAGTGACATTACAAGATGCTGTCATGATCTGGCATATATTTAATTAAACTTCAAATAACTGAACGAATTAATGTCTGCAGTTTCACATCTGTTTAAAATAAATTTTGAGGAAGTCCAACTCCTACGGTTCAGGGTATTACAATTTTCATATGGGTTATGCTTTTCTGCTCTTAATTTTCTTGAAAGAGAAATCACCATGTGGCAGGATTAGACATTATTTTGCACAACTTTGTAAATATGTAACCACTTGCCTGTGATTAAGATCTTATGTACATGTGAAAAGGTTGTTTAAACATACCAGGGATGTGAAATGTAAAGGAAGCCAGTAGACATTTTCATTTTTAAAACCTACACTTTCTACTTGCCTTTGTGATTAACACACGTAAAATGACAGGAATCATCTCCAAAGCTTATTTCCACTTCTTAGTCTAAAAGAAAGTCAAACTGGTCCACTCTAGATGCAAGTAGCAAAAGAAACATAGCTAATTGAAAAAAATATCCTTGCACTTCATTAAATGCAAAGAAGATGGAAAGGGCAAGGTAAGGTGAGGTGTTCTCTTCAACCTTGAACAAATCCTAATGCAGCAGAATTTTTACACTTGTTTTCATTGGTATAGCTCAAAATTCTTTTCTGACAGCTGCCACCTTCCCAGTATCTTTCAATTACAGCACTAAAATTGGTTCTGCTATGTCTATTATCTAAATAGGACAATATCTGCAATTATTTTAACAACTGGTCTTCACCAAAACCCTGTTTTTTGTGTCAATGCTTTTCTGACATCCTGTAAAATGTTCTGCCTGAGAATGTAGAAAGGGAATCATAAAGGCTTTCTTTAGGTCCAATGACAAGTAGGAAGATCTAGAATTACAAGTTCAAAGTTTCTGCTCTGAATTAACAATGCAATCTGAACACTGATGATGGGTTTGTAGTTTTTTTTCTCCTAAATCGTGGATATACCTTAATGTTAATACTAAACTTCTGCTGCATATTCCAATTTCCTTCTCAAAATAAACTCAGGATAAGGATTAAAACAAATATAAAACCAATGTTATGGGAAAATGTCAAGAATCAGATAAAGCTGATCAGCCTGTGTGCAGATGTCACTTGACACAAACAGCTTTGTGTAATTCAAAAGTGCACAGAAGCTGAGCAAAGGAAGAAGAGGAAAAAAACCCACATTTATGCTTAAACAGAACCTTAATGCATTATAAACTCCATGTTGTTTTATTACTATAAGGTAAATATCTAGCTTTTTTTCAACAGTCCATTGCTATTTCAAACAGACTGCAGTTTATAAGAAATCACTCATTTCTTTGCATGTTAGAAATACATCCTTGGTTGTTTCATGTGGCAAGAAGTGCAAAAGACTTTTGAAAATGTAACACTAGATACATGAACTGACATGAGAAGATGCAGGATTTCCATGATGCTAATCTAAGAAAGCAATATCCTGCCCCCTTATTTCATGGAGGTTAAAACCTGCATTTTTTAAGACAAAGGATGTGTATGGTTTTCATTGCTACATGGCAACATTATCCTAATAAATTATGCTAGAAATAGGACTGATCTTAAGGATTTTGAAAGAAGAAGAAGAAAAAAAAACAATTACCAATCCTGGCGCATTTCCAGAATATCCCCAACAGTCTGTAAAGATAAAAAAAATTTATTAGGCTCGTGGTTTAATACATCCAAGTCAACTGACTTTATGCTAAAATAATCTGAATTGACAATAATTTGTTAACTTGACTCTCTTCCTGAACACCAGAAAACAGCAGATACCTGCACATAAGGGTAAAGACTATGAATTGCAGAAGTGGCAAAGTTCTAAGTCTAGCAAGGATCTTTTTGCATGCAAAGACGCATTTAACTCATTCTGTGTTCCAGATCTAAAGACTTCATCAGAAACCCATATTTATCTACAATAAAGTACCCCAGACAGAAAATTTTGTGAAGAAAAAAAATCTTCCCAATTCTTCTGGTTCTTTCTTACTCCTTTATCAACGTTTACCTTGCTCTTGTCTCTCCTGTGCTGCGTGCCCAGGATGTTACCTCTCACAAGTGAAACAGCAATGGAGAAAAGCAGAATTCAACACAGAGAACACCCAAAGGGATGCCACAAACCTGCAATTTCTCTGTGTAACTAAAATAATCTCATACTGACAGCTCCAGAGGAGCAGGGACTCCTTGAGGATCTGAGGAAGACAAGGGGAACAATACTGAGGTGTCCTGTGTAAGAAGACAGATGTCAGCCCTTCAGAGCTGCAGGAAGGTTTCCTTCATAGCATGGCACAGAACACTGTGGGGAAGCACTTGGAGAACTGCCATCAAGCAGGTAGTAGATACAACTCCACAAATAATGTTCTGAACTCACACCCACACAGGTTTGATTGTTTGTCTTTGCCTTTTTTTGGGCCCTGAAAACTGCTTACTTCTAACACATTTAAATGCAGACAGGTAGCCTTGGGCCACTTGCTCCTGCATGCTTCAGCAGTCCATGTATCATGCACTTTTATTTCTCTGCTACTTCCATTTTATGTCCTCTTTTATGGTCTTGGTTTACTTCATCATCTCCCTGTCCATTTAGCAGCCACCTCTATTTCAGAGACAAAGATTTGGTGCTGGGCAGCCGAAGACCAAGGATGGCAGCAAGTGACTGAGGGGCTCTAACTCAAAGTGAAATGCTTTTTGACTTATGTACCCCTTGCTGACCAATTCACCATGAACAACATTCCATTTCTAGAAAACAAGCATTTTCATCTGTGCTTTAGATTTTAGTTTTACCTCAAGCAAAAAATATATATATACACACACATGTACATATTTGGGTTTGACTGTATTTCTGTACAGCCAAAACTCTTTTTTTCCTGCTTTTATGTAGCTCCACAAGCAGAAGTAATGATCCCTGCATACAGACCACCACACTTTTCCAGGCTAAGAGGTCACACAATAAAGTAACCTGAAGACATCTAAGCACTTTTTGAAGATGTGTGCAGGTAGAAAGGCATTCATGTGTAAATCCTACAGAGCAAAATACACAGCCCTGAAGTGCTCCATTGATAGCACCTCAGGTTCTCAAAATTGCTGTTCACGCTCTGTAAAATTACAATTTACAGAGTGCATGCTGCAAAACCAACACGAAGACTTCCACAGCCCTGCTTCTCATATTGCCATCTCTCAAAAGCTTGCCCAGGAGCTCAAAGAAATAAAACATTACCGTTCTATTAATATACTTTTGAAGAATCTTTGATGGGAAAAAGACTATTAACCCTTTCAGGCAGCCTGGATGGCTGTTGAATTTGCCTCACAATCCCAGCAAGGGTATTTTTTGTCTTCTCAGGGATTTCTTGACTAATGTGGAGCCACTACTGCACAGTGCCCTACAAAACCCCCTCGGTGAAGACAGAAATTTTCCTACCTGATGTGCCAGGTACAAAACAGAGGATGGGTTTCACCAGCTGTCCTTAACAACTGCAATTAACAATTTATTAACCTGAAGCCACTGACATGGTGACTGACCAGCCTTCCCATGATGACACCAGAACACTTTAAGAGGCTTTTGTGCTAGTGGAACAGCTCATCACCTCTGTTTGTCCACATAAGCAGCTGCTGAGCAGAAGCAGACTGAATTCTGGACCTTCTGATAATATATCCCCTGGAAGAACTGGGGAGCTCCCACTGCAGGAAAAGCCTGTGCAGACCTTCTGCTCCACTGGTTTTTCCATTAGTGCTCATCCCAGGTCCACAAGGAGAACATCTTCAAGTCAAAACCTGCCTGCTTATTACAGAAGTGACGCTGCCTTGAGTAACTGTGCTCCAAAACAATTCCTCCTGCAGCAACTCCTCAGTGTAACTGCACTGTTCCCTCTCAGCCTTCATGCTCTGCTCCATCCTTGTTTGGATGCAGGTGAAGGTGGTCTGGCTGGGATCCCTGCTGCTTTCTGGCAGCCACAGCCCAAATGCTCACGACCTGCTGCAGATTTCTGCCTCTCAGCCCTAAATGCTAAAAGCACTCACTGTAAAAAGCCCTCATTGTAAAAAGTGGTAGTGGTTACGTGGAGAACAAAAAACCCAAATAAATGGAAGCTCTTAAGATGAGGAGGAGTTGGTGGAGCCTTAGACAATGACTGCTAAGGCTGGGTGTGCTGCAAAATGCCATATGTTCACCAGGAGAAGCCCAGTGCCACTGCAGGAGGGAGTGTGAGACATCTCCACTGCAATGCTGATGGAAAATCAAAGGGGATCTCTGCTGCACATGAGCTAACACATCTTTCTGGTTAGCAGGGAGGAGAGAATTGTGTTGTGGTGCACATTCTCCTCTAGTTAGCATGAAACAGTAAATCTCCACTTGCTTTCCCAGCCTTTAACACTGTTGCTCAGGACTGAGCACATGGAAACATTCAGGGAAAATGAAGGTTTAAGGTTCTGTTTGGCTCGGTAGGAAAAGACACACTTTGGCAAAAATGAGGGGGAGGAAATACAGGGTTATGAGCATGGGTGACATCACTCTGCAACAGTGTCTCTCAACCAAGAGAAATAAGTTTCTCCACTTATTATCAACAGACCCAAATGCTCAGCAAAGTTACCACTCATTAGAAATATAGTGAATCACTATCAACATTCCTCTTCACTGTCACTTTAGTATTTCATTGCTACTTTTTATGCCTTTAATTTGGAGCAGGAATGATGAGGTAAGAGCATCTCTGTGGTAAATTGAAATATCACTAGAATTTGTTTCATCCCACATGTCCAGACATTTCTACTGGAGCATGGAGTAGAAGAGAGGGAAAGGCGTTTAGCACCATATGAGCTCCATGTAAACATCTACCATACAGGAAACAAATTTCATTGCTTCCAGGCCAAGGTTTTATTCTCCAGTACAAAGTAGTCTACAAATATATATACATAAAACAAAATGGTATGTCCTACACCTACATAAATACAAACCTACACATCAAACGCCCAACTCCTCCACAGTGTCAGCACCCTTTGGAAAAGTTTTATGAAGAGAGTTCTATTGTACTCCAGACAGATTTGCCTCAAGAATAAACAGAGCAGCTCCAGATTAAAGGAAATATTCCTTGCCAAGAACAGCACTAAAATTTTAATCAGTAAAATAAACATTCTTACTTCTTACTGTGTATACCTCATTGACTATTGTGTTATCTTCCACCAGCAGACACACAAACTCCCCTCATCCCCCTACTCTCTGTCCTTCATGAAGTCATTCTTTCTTCCATCTTTACTTCCATCCAAAGAAACCTCTCATGTCAGTGACAACTGCATGGCCACATATAAAAGGACACAAGTGTTTTCATGTTAGAACTCCAAATTAAGAAAAAAAAAAGAAGCTGGCGTAATTTGGATATCTTACACTGCTAAAATTAATAAAACCTGGATAATAAAACAGCAATCCCAGAGGTTAATTACAATGAAGATTTTCAGAAAACAAACACTCAGGGTTCTTGGTCACCACACTATTTAGAACTGGACACTTCTGAATTTAAATGCCAAAGTGACGGAAGACACTTAGGGAAGAAGAACATTTTATTTAAAAGGAAATGACCTAATGGCAAAAGTGGAGAAGTCAAACACTCAACATCCAAAAGTCTGTCTGTTTTTCCACGTATAATTACCTCCTGCTTCTACAAATATCTCCTTTGCACCAACCTGAGGTGACAGCATTACTGAAGTTCTATGGACAGCCCCAGACATTTCTGCGTCACAAATGCCCAATGGCTACTTAAAACCCACCACACTTAAATCACAGCTCTGCTGATCACAGCTAGCATCCACATGATTAAAAAATAAAAAGTCAGGTTTATAGAAGTTTTCAAAAACTCTTCTAGAAATGCTCTCACCTTAGAGAATAATAAACCATGATTTGAACAGACTACACAAAAAGACTGTGCTGCTTATTTTAAAAAGTATTTGTAGTTTTCTTTTAGTTACTGATTATTTCTGAAGCTGTGTTTCAAACTTCTATCTGCAAAACACCTACGTTGAAAAGAAGCAAAAAGCCAGTTTCTGCTGGTCTCTTACCCACTCTATGAATCAGAAATAAATAATTGCAAATAGCCACAGTATTAGCAAGGTTAGCGAGCTAATAAATTCTTTCAATAAAACTGCAACTAAGAGCTTGCCAATGCCTTATTGCACTCTATTGTGAGGTACAAAATCAAGATCTTTATCTTTGAAGAGAGAAAATTTTCAAAGCGGGATCTGCACTATCACACACTTCATCAGGAGATGCTGAAAGGCTGCAGTTGAAACCACACAGCTTGTGGATGTTGGAACTGATCAGGCCACATACCCGGATTTGTTTTTGTCCAGTAAGCTGGGAGCCAGGGAT
This sequence comes from Irena cyanogastra, assembly GCA_013397155.1. NCBI lineage: Eukaryota > Metazoa > Chordata > Aves > Passeriformes > Irenidae > Irena > Irena cyanogastra. The sequence goes on from VWZV01007383.1 coordinate 32,482, forward strand.
CTGACGTAGGCACAGGTACATATGAGCAGCAGGATCACAGTCAGCAGACTCTGGAAGTTGAAGATGGCAGACTACGGAACAGAATCAGGAAAACAAAGAATTACATCTCTGCAGTGCAGAACTTCTCCTGAAGTGGAAGTCCTGGAAAAAAACGGGTGACCCCTTAGACAACACCAAAAATGAAACCTACAATGAGCCAGAAAACCTTTGCAGCAATGGAACATGGTGGTGGTAGTCAAAGTAGAGATGAGGACTGACTGGCAAGGAAACCAGTAGCAGCAAAGAAAATAAATAACATAAAATGTGCAGTAGGTTAGTTAATATACCACTTTTTAAAAGCTACAGGCCAAATTTAAGAGATTTGTAGACATATACAGAGTTAAGCCCACCTGAACTATGGTAACTGATTACTTTTATTTTCAAATAACATTCTGATTTTAAATTGAAAACATCTTTATTGTAAATACACTTTCAGAAGTGCTAGTTATGTGGTAAATCCTGAAGAAATGGATGAAATTGCCTTAGGATTGAGGAGTCCTATTGTTGACAGCAAACACTGATCAGCCTAGTGGCAGTAAGAACAGACAATTCTTGAGAAACTAATACAAGATTTGGCAATTTACTGAAGCGCAAAGCATCAGTAATAGACAGAAAGTGCATCCCATAAACCTTTTTTTTAACCTTTTTTTTTTTTTTTAAATGGTTTTGGGGTTTCTCTTAAGTGTCTCATCTGACATTCTGGTCAGCGTAACAGCACCAGGTGGTGAAGAGGCAATTGCTTACTTCAAAAAGCTTTATTTCACCTTCACTCTACTATGCTCATTTGCAAATCTGATTTAGTGTGAGCTCCAAAAAAAAATAATGTCAAAGCAAATGGAATAAATTGACTCTTCGTGCTGGAATTCTGATGAACTTCTGTCTCCTGTGTTCGTACTGCTCAACCCAGCTGGCTGAGTAGTAGTATTTAATTAAAGGTAAATATTTAGCACTTAAGAAGGGATATTACATTGGCATTTCCTTCTCCAAGCATATTTCAGGGCACATCAGAACCTTCATTTCCATGCAGCCTGAGGCACATCTCTGCTGATGCGCACATGCTTTCTTCCTATGTCGTAAAATTCTAGTGTTTTGAAGCTCTGATGATCAAATCTATCTAGCTAAGAGAATTACAAAAGAAAACCACAATATTCTAGTTCAGTGTGGCACAAGCAAGAAATTAGGAGAGAAAAATGAGAAGTTCTAGTAGAAGGAAAGCCATTGGAACACACGTAAGTGTTCCAATACTGAGATCAAAAACCTGGTGACCAAAACCCCCCAAAATCAACAACAGCAACACAAAACAAAACACTTGAGCTTATTGAGAAGTCTCCATGAATCGTACGAACTCCGTAACATACACAGAGCTGCATGAACAAGCACAGAACTCCAGAACATGCACAGAGCTGCGACTCTGAATACATGCTTCAGGCAGGGTCAGCTATCTAAAGAAATTTCAGTATCTAACTTAATGGTGTTCAACAGGCTATTCTGTTAAAAAGCATCATCAGAGATGCTCTGACTCTTCACCCTGCACAGGACAGATTTCAGCATCCCTGAAACCCACCCCTTCTGTGATGAGGGAGCAGTGACCCCACATCCAAGGCCAGCACTCCTGCCACAAGCACGAGGCTGCTTGGCTCCCTCCCACGCCACAGCCATTGCTAAATCACGTTTAATTTAGCATTTTAGCTCAACTAGCCACCCCTTCTGCCCCATCTTGTCATACATAATGGACAGACTCTTCACAAAGGACAGCACGCTGCCATCCCCAGCAGCAGCCTTTGTGCTCAGCAGAAGTTTCTGCCAGCTCCAGCAACCAGGGAAGTCTCAATTCCCCCTGGCTCCTGTGGGTCTAGGAAGGCGGCGGGGCCGGATCCAGGAGCGGCTGCTCTCAGCACAGCCAGATACTGCCTATCAACTGATTAATTCCATCAGTCCTGCGGGACAGACAGCTGCTCTGACACCTCACAGCCCCATGCCTGCCAGCCACCCGTTCCCATGGATTCCTGCAGCTGCTTCCCGAGGCGGCACCGGGCACCCCGACACTGCAAAATGGCAGAAGGGCACACTTGCTCCTCTGAAGCACGGGCTGTAAATGTATACTCATGAAATGTGCTATCAGTCAATCAACTGGGGCACTATATAATTGTATATAATTGTTCTTTGTTGGGGTTTTCACGTGTTTCTCCAGATATGTGTTGCTGTAACTGCATCTGCCCTTCCACTGAAACGTGCTCTGAATGACACGTTTATCTGCACAGCCACTTTGAAAGGGCAGATGTGAGCATTCCAAAATTTGCTTACAATTTCTGGAAATGAGAATTTATTCCTGAATTAGAACGGCTTCACTCTTCACATCTGAAGTAATTCTCATGGCCCAGCTGAATTCACAGAGAGCAGCAACCTACATCTGGCTGCTCCAACTGATGTAATTAAAAGCGGCTGCAAGAGTTATACATTGCTCAGAATCCTTTTAAAAACCACTGCATTCACATACCAATGTAGATTGGACAATGTGGATGTGTTGCTGCTCATTTGTTTAGACTGGGTTTCTTTGATGAAAATGTATTAATTTCAATTTTTTGACTGGTGTTGGCTGGCTTATGGGAGGTCCTGTGAGCCTTCTCCCACTACAGAAAGATCTCAGCACATAGAGAAATTGGTGCTGTCTCTTAGATTGTGTCCCCATGAGGGTGAAATGACAACTAACTTCCTAAGACTCATGCTGCAACACCAGAAAGAACCAGCACTGGCATTTTATTCTGGTTTTAGACAGTGCAAGCTTTAATTCCATGGGCTGAAATTTTCTACATCTGCATTTCGTGCATTTCTGACATAGTGGGAACACCTCAGTTGCTCCATTCTGTCTCATTCCCCCTGCGCCCCTTCCCTTGTGGAGCACCCATAACATCACCTGCAGCACTAATGAGGTATTGTATTCACCTGAACTTGCATGAGACAAGTTCTTTCCAGTATCTTTGGAAATTTAATACCATGGACTTCAGCTCTGAGAGCTACATGCCCAAAGGCTGTTGTAAATCCTTCCCAAAACCAGGCCTTTAAAAAAGCCTCAATATTATTTCCTGATCATAACGTATCTCAGTAAAAACTCCATATAATAAACCATAAAGCACTAGTACTCCTGAAAGTTTTATCGTGTTGAGATTAACAGCAGTGGCTTGTATCAAAATAAATATTCGTGGGAATATACAGTAGTTGGAAATCATTGTCTGAATGTACTCTTGTTTGAGTATAAACTGAAGTTTAATGTACTTCAATAAGTGTTGATTGAAAGTTAAAAGTTACCTACGTGGCTGTGACAGGGAATCATGACAACAACTGCACAGCTCCTGTAAATCTCATAATGCTGTCCCTCAGCATTAAATTTACTACACTTGGGCAGAAGAAAAAGAAAAAAAGCAGCAGCTCAGAGTTGTGGTTATCAACAGGTTTTGCACTTCATACGAGTATTTAATTCAACATGCAGAAATAGCCATAGTTAATGCACTAACTCTAAGCACTCTCCTGCACTGACAACACCACCCACAGACAAGACACTGTGATTTATCCATCTCTGCAGTTCTCACTCACTCCATTGCCACAATATTCTCTGCTTCAGACACAGCGTTGTTCCCTGTCCTTGCACACAGCACCACACCCACAATCCACTATGCTGGGCAACCCTTGGGTAGCACAGTAATAAATCACACCCTAGGTTTTGATGCAACTGTCTGTGTCACAAAGGACCTGCTGACTTTCCCCTTGCCTCATGTGCTTTTGTTTAAAATAAACCACCCGGTGTCATGGTTCCAGTGGAAATGAAACGTGCAGGAGGAGAACATAAACCCTATGCTGTTGTCCTTTTGGGTTGGTAGAAAGCCTAACACAAAAGCTCTCTGAGTTTATCTCAGCAGACTTAGCACTGAAACTAAAGCTTAACCTTCCCCAGACTTTAAGTATTTACAAAATGATTATTTTATCTCTGATTGCAGCATGACCATGATGATTTCATCCATCTGTGCTATAAAAGCAGAGGCCATTGTAGTGCCAGCAAGTTGCAAAGCTTTGCCCTGTGGTTACTACCGTAACAACCAATTTATGTGGGCAAACACAGATAAATAACTGGAATATTTTAAATAAAACATAATCTTTGTGTAATATGCTGCAGGATATTCAGTCTTTCCAGAATGGTTTTCTATTTTTTTCTCCCCAATATAATAAAATTGTTGAATGATTATGTTTTCTGAAGCCAAATATGGATACCCAATCATTCAGCTGCCTTTCTCATACTGGAATATGAGAAAGAGCTTCCATATTGCAGTTAAACTTTAGTTAAGCAAGAGCTGATAAAAATTTCATTAGTTAAACCAAGAGATGAAATTTTAAGGAAGAGGTCCTTACAAAGCTGAAAGAGAAAATGCTCGTTATCTAGGGTTTCCATTAGGCCCTGCAATCCTTATTTCATCAGTAAAATCAAATTTTTCAGAATATAATACTGAGAAAAATAATAGGATATAAATCAGGTAGTACTATTCCCAACCTGAAGGCCAAAGCAATTGCTAAAAAGTAATTAAAACACACATCTTATAGTATTATTTATCAATCTATTAAAAAAAAATAATTATTTTTCCCACTGCTGCCAAACGCAATCTGATCAAAACAAATGGAAAACAAGCATCTGTAGAAGAGACATGCTGATCAGCATCATAAAAAAAATTACAAAAAGTGCAAATTAGTGAAGTTTGAAGCAATTATTAGCAAAAGTACAAAACAAAACTAAGGAAGGGCTGTTAATAAGTATCCAAATACCAGCCAGATGCAGTTGTTCCAGCATAAAGAGGGCTTTTTACTTTGGATTTATAGCATGTTCTCCTTAGTATTTAGTTTCCAAAGAACTGAAGTACTATATTTAATGCTTATTCAGACTTCTGTCTGAAAGATGTAGCTTTGCACTCATAGAATGTAAGGTAAGGCCTCATTAGAGAAATAGGGAATTTTTTTCCCATTTTCCCCATCTCCATTTCCTGGAGAACCACGTTGTCAAGTTTAAATGGCAAGTGCAACTAACAGGTATGCATGCTTTCCAATCAGCTGAAGACTAACATACCTATGTAAAACATAACCAATCTCCTAAAACAATTAAACACTTAATTAAACATACGGACACAACTTCCCCACCCTATAAAAAGCTCATTTGACTTTAAGACATTTAGGGTTTTTACTGTAATTCAAATCCACAGACCAGCAGTGAAAAGACATCTCAAGGCGATGATGCTGAAATTTCACATTGCTTGCATTCCTTCCTCTTTGCCCCCATACCTAGATTGAAAACTGAACTTTTGCTGCAAGCAGCTAGCAGATGCAGCACTTCACCAAAATATCTTACTTTGAAAAACCAAGTGACTATTAAAGTCTTTTACCCGGATCACTGTAGCACAAAGGTGTATATGTCCACATATTTACTAAACCATCAAAGAATTATGGTGGATATGTCACTAAAATCTTATAATACCTTTTCACCCAGGTCTTCTCTGTAGGTCATACAGTTTTAAATTTTACAGAGATACCACACTGTTTAGCTCACCACAAACTGAGTACTGAAACTGAAAAAAACAGTGAAACCTCTGTGTGTGAATGGAAGAGGTAAGAGTCATACTAAAGCACACTTTGAATCAGGTGATATCCTTACTAATAATAATAAAAGCAGCATGCAAAAAAAATCAGAAAGTTTGCAACAGAAAGTGCTATAGGAATGTGAACATGGTCATGGGAAAAAAGTTTAACTTCTCAAAAAGGAAGATACATTCTAATTTACCTAAAAACAACAAAACAACTGTAAATACTTTACGTATACTATTTACCGCAATTATTTTTTTGTCCATTCATAGTCAAACCATCTCTCTCAAAGATGAAGAACACATACCAGGAAAAGATATACTTAGTCAAGAAATAATGACAGGTTCTGCTAAATCTGTAATGTCCCTTGGCCCTGGGCAGGTCCACAGCACCTCTGCAAGTCTCTTGTTTGGCAGAGGTTCACGTGCATGGTTTGAATATTTAGCACCTGGAAGAAGGCAATATTTTTCACAGCTGTTCCCACCTTGTTTCCACAGTCACAAGGATGAAAATCAGAAAGTCTTGTTGAGTTTGAATGCCCAGCTCTGTGCATTAGCAGAAAAACATATTCAGTGCTGCAGCTGTTACAATTAATGTGTGTGGTGTCTAAAGCTGCAGGCAACCAAAAAATTAAAATTGTGACATTCACTTTTTTATGGCACTCAGCAAAGAAATGGTTTCTCACAACTAGTGTCATCCTAGGTAAATCTCTTAGACTCACTGCATCCTACTCTTCCAAAAAGAAACCATCTTACACTGACAGAGTAACTTCCTCAGTTCAATAATCACAGAAAATAAAACACTGACAATGTATTTTCACCTCATCCTCTAAGATGACAAAAGTATCTACACTGAACACTTCAGGTGAAATAAATTTACAGTACAAAGACACTTTAAGACTGTAAGATGACCTAAGAGATGTTTTTAAACTTATGTACCTTTAGGTCATGATAAAAACAAAGCTGTTAGCAAATCTGAATCAGGATTTATTCCTTCTTGTAATTTTGAGTAAGACAAACACAAAACTTTGTACTTGAAGACTCCTGAAAGCTCTTTTTTCAGAGCAGTGTCTTGGGTTCTGGTATGTTTATATCCGACAGCTTGGTTTGAAATAATATTTACTAATGAATGTTTTTACAATTGGCTCTATGAGCAACTCCCCTTCCTTCTATAAACACCACACTAAGAGAGCAACAAAGACCGTGACAGAAATGTTTGTCCTTGTGGAAAGTTCCCAAATCAATTTTTGGGCAGTAATGTGGACTCAGGATCAGCCCCAACCAGAGGGTGACGGGGAAGAAGCCGTTTTTGTCAGTTTTCTGCACTTCTTTCAAATTTTCTCCATCACCAAATTTTGTCTGAGTGTAACTTCACATTTCTGCTATAAAGGAAAGTAAAGAGCACCCTTCAGGAGGTGAGAAGCTCCTCATTAACTTTAATGTTACCTTTGGCTTCTTCCCTCCTTCCATCCACGCATGTGGCAAACTCTCCAAGCCCACCAGGAAAACTTCTGTCGAGCTTTCAGATGTAAAATCCCAAAAGCTGTCAGGACAAACTGATTTGTGGAAGCCAGCAAACAATGCATGTTCTGCTCCTAAATAAATGAGAAAGTTGTGCATCCCTTCCAGTTCCAGCACGTTTGGAATCCACTGAGAAGCTTCTACTGGCTTCCATGGCTGCTTTAAGTTAAAATAGTGAGTGTTTTGCTTTAAGTCAAAATGGAGATTTTTCCTATCCACTGGCCGTGAAGAGGAAAAAAAAATCCCACAATTTCTGCTTTCACATAAAAGACAGGTAAAAGTCAGCATACACACATATATATATTTTATAATTTTTTTTCTGTTTGGCAGCAGCTGGCCATTCACCCAGTACAAGTTCTCATCTGCTTAGCAAGGAAGGACATGGTAAGGAAGCCTGGAAAACAATGGGATGAAAAGATTCCAAGGGATAATGTCCTCTGGAAATTATGCTTCAGAATACTGTGCTATTCAGAGTGCTGCTAGTTTGCCAGAACTGCAGCTCTCACTCTTTGGACAAAGAGAATAAATTGGAGATGTACCTCTAATCTCTTCCATTTCATGACACACAGCAGCTGTTTGCTCTCTCACAGTCAAATGTAACGTCAAAAATTACCCTTTTTTTCCCCTAAAATGCCTTGATGCCAGAGGTGGCATCATAGAGGACCCAAAGCCCTGGAGGGCTGCTGCTCTCTTGAAGAAATTCAAACACCACAATAATGCTGAAGAAACTTATTTTCACCTTATTTTCAACATTAAATTATAAGCAAACTATCTTATAGGAGTTTCTTGCTTCAGGGTCCTTGAGGCACACAGAGTAACCTCTAACAAGGAACAGAGACAAGTGGAAAAGATAATCCTAACACAACCTCATACACTTGCCATAATCTTCTCAGATTTAAACATTACTTTTGCTTTTAAGTTATTGTTACGTATTTATTACATATCACTTAAAAACATATAAAACATAAATGATGTAATACTATGATATTAAATAATTAGCTTTATTTAATCATTACACCGAGAAACACCAATGTCCCACTAAATCCTCTTGCCTTTTTCTATCACCTCAAACCCTTTTAAGTACAATAAAGAAGAGTGAGGTGGTGCTATAATTCTCTACATTCACCTCTCCATGGCTCTGATTAGAGATCTCCTCCTTTCTGCATGCGTGTTTTAGATCTCCTGAGATAATTTATTCCTCCCATCAAAAAAAAAACTCCTTTGTTTTCGGCTTGGAGATCCAGAGTGGAGCAGGTTCACCTGAAAGTTCTGCCAAGGAATGCTCAGGTGAGTGACTCCCAGCAATTTCCTGCTGGTGACAAGGTCTGGAGCCTGGGAATCCTTTTTTGAACTGAGCCATAAGAAACTTCAAGTGATACTGATCTTTTCTGTAAATACACAGGAAATACAGCAATATTCCATTAAGTTCCACAGCATCCATGCAGCGATGGATAACCTGTCAAAGATGATGGGAGAAGGGGTGCCAGGAGATCTTAAAGGTCCCTTTGAACCCAAACCAAGTTCTGATTATTAGAAAAACGTCCAAAATTCCCACCTTAAAACAAACTCTGTGCTGAAGTTATGGACAAACACGTATTTTGTACAGGAAAAATTTATGTTAACTCAGTTATTCCTTTGGTTTTCCTTTTAACTTTAAATTCATGTATCTGCTCTGCTCATATAGATATCATTTATACAAACATTTAACATGCAAATCTTCACTAAGAAAAAGTATTTCACTGCTCAGCTTTAACTACGGCAGAAATGCAAACCCTTATTTTGTATTACCTGCATAGAGACTGGAAAAATGGGGAGGAACTAAAAAAAAAAAAACACCCAATTTACCTCTAGACCAACTCTACATGAAGAATGTATATATTTATATGCATATATATATTTTTATATATATAAAACCACACTCTTTATGCATGTGGTTCATGGAAAAATGTATACTTGCAATATACAACACATAATTATTAAAATATTC
>VWZV01007383.1:41658-60772 GCA_013397155.1 Irena cyanogastra
TCAATTAAACATTTGCATAAACCCAAAAATATAGATATAAGTACCTTTATATCTGCACATATTTTTTATATGTGTTTGTATGTAAGCACAGCTATTCTATACCAGATGTACTTACCTGGTTTTCATGTATTTACACTTTTTAGCTATTTTTATAACTATGAATAAATTCAAAAATGTATTTATATGTTCAGTTACATTATATGTACTTTTATATTTTTAAAAACTATATGTGCTGTAAACTTATAATTTTTTTATAAATACAAAAATCATGCNGGGATAACCGGCATCGGCACTGAGGGGAGCGTGGGGAGGGGCCGTGTCCCGGTGTGGGGACAGGCGGGATCACCGGGATAACCGGCATCGGCACTGAGGGGAGCGTGGGGAGGGGCCGTGTCCCGGTGTGGGGACAGGCGGGATCACCGGGATAACCGGCATCGGCACTGAGGGGAGCGTGGGGAGGGGCCGTGTCCCGGTGTGGGGACAGGCGGGATCACCGGGATAACCGGCATCGGCACTGAGGGGAGCGTGGGGAGGGGCCGTGTCCCGGTGTGGGGACAGGCGGGATCACCGGGATAACCGGCATCGGCACTGAGGGGAGCGTGGGGAGGGGCCGTGTCCCGGTGTGGGGACAGGCGGGATCACCGGGATAACCGGCATCGGCACTGAGGGGAGCGTGGGGAGGGGCCGTGTCCCGGTGTGGGGACAGGCGGGATCACCGGGATAACCGGCATCGGCACTGAGGGGAGCGTGGGGAGGGGCCGTGTCCCGGTGTGGGGACAGGCGGGATCACCGGGATAACCGGCATCGGCACTGAGGGGAGCGTGGGGAGGGGCCGTGTCCCGGTGTGGGGACAGGCGGGATCACCGGGATAACCGGCATCGGCACTGAGGGGAGCGTGGGGAGGGGCCGTGTCCCGGTGTGGGGACAACGAGGCTCACCGGGATCAGCCCTTCACTGACCCTGCACCGGGCCTTGGGGACCGGTGTCTTCAGTGAGACGCAAAAAACCCCCGAAAACCAAAACCAAACAAAAAAAAAACTCCAAAAAAACTTACAACAAAAATGCCCCCACAAACAAACAAAAACGTAGAAAAATTCGCACAACAACTGGTTATTTTGGTGTGTTTTCGGTTGTTTTTGTCGGTTGTTCGTTGTTACTCGGCTCCCAGCGGGTGTTGCCTCGCCCTCGCCTCCCTGTGGCCCCGAGCCACTGGCTACTGAAGCTGTAATAACATAAAGAACGCCTTAATGAGGCTATTTCTTAATTAGGGCCTTCTTAATGTTACGTCTCGTGTTGTATAGGGAGAATCCAGGCTGTTTTCCCCTGCTGTGTTGTATTTTGGCTCCTGTGCTACGTTTTCTCCTTTTAGAGCTTTTAATCATTTCTGTAGCTGCACCTGCCCAAGAATTTCCAACTTTTTTTTTTCCTCCAGGAGGCTTTTTTTGTTTTGTTTATTCGTTTGCTTTTTACAGAATAACCTTTGATGCTGTGAGAGCTCAGTGAAATGAAGAAGTCATCACTGTAGAAGAACTTCACAGTGATGACTTTGTGTTAAAGTGCCCGAGTGTTGCTGTTCTGACAAGCACCTGAAGTTTTATGAGGAACCCGTTCCTCCTTATAAACGTGTTTTTAAAAGCATCACCTCTTCCCGAGGTGGTGGCTTGGTTTTGGGGTCTGTATCATTCTCTGTGTTTCAGCTCCAAATTCATGCTCGTCTGTGGAGTGTGGGACAGCTTTTGCTTTTTCCTTTGGTGAGGGGAAGCAGTTTTTTTTTCTTTCTAAAATGGCATTTTGAGGTAACATTTGACATCCTTTGTGCAGCTGCTGTGGGAGGCGGGGGGGTTGATGTACATGTATAAAATGCATTTATCCCATGGCATTGTGGCAGTGATTTACTGAAGCAGAGGACTCTGAGTTGAGTGAGACCTACACAGTCCACTTAAAATGCTGTTTGTGTCTTCTACATTAGCAGCTTCTGTGGCAGTAGTAGATTTGGTCACTGTAAATTGGCAGATCTCTGTGAAATCGTGGTTTCAGATTCATATTCACCAAAATTTACCTGGGATGTTACCAGCACGAGCAGGTGTAGAGTTTGAGGTGGGTTCTCTCGTGTGACTTTTTTCTGTCCCATGGACTTCAGGCACTATGTTGATTCTGGATTTGTTCTGATTCTTGTCTGGACTGTTTAGTGCCTATAAAGGTTTGTTCAATTGCAGATTTAATCATCTGTCTAACAGGTAGTTAGCATCTTGCTGTGTGCTCATTTTGTCACAACAGGTTCATCTTATTCCTGTTACTGAATTACATTCACTGAATTGGTTTCTTTTTGTCACATGTCAAGGTTTTGGATAAAAAAAATCATTACGTGCATAAAGAAAGTTCTAAAAATAGCCTTATTACCTAGGATAGCGTCACTTTGAAGTGCATGAATGATGTTACATTGAAGTATGTTTGCAAAGAGAAATAATTTGTTAGTAAAATCACTGACCAGTACGGCCTCTGATGGTCAACATGACTGAAGACTTTAAAGGCAGTAGTGCTTTTGAACTTTTTTTTATGTGTGTCGGAGATAGAAAGCAAAAACTGGGTTGTCTTGCCTGCTTGGACTCACTTCTGGATGCTCAATGTGAATTAGAAACTCAAATGGAAAATACTCTGTAAAGTCCAGGGAGGCTCCAGCTGTCAGTCCTTGTTCACACCATAGCCAAGCCTGCTTTCAGGTGGTCATCTAGCTTCCTCTAGTGAGTTTTGTTTGCAAACATGCCCTTTTATGATAGATGTATTAATTTTTTTTTTCTACTTTGATAGTTTCTGGCAAGCTCCCACCTGAAACCCATTGCAGATTTTTGCAAAAAAATGCTCTTTATTTACTCTAGACATTTAATTTCCAAGTGAAGTTTCCAACAGCGTCAGCTATTCAAAAGGAAATTTTTACTGATCATGTGCTGTATTAAAATGATTTCAGGTGAGTAATTTTTGGTGGGAAAAATGCCATTTAAAGATGTTGTGGGACCCTTGGTGGTGTAATTTAAAAGATCGATGCACCTAGCCTGGAAGTGTGTTCTGGGATACAGCTGTGATAGGCATGGGGTATTGACTGGAATACCACATGGTGTTGGTCCAGTTTCCCTTGTACTTTTTTTCCCCCCTAATTAATATCTTGTCATGGAAAAGCAGCTCCAAGGAGCTGGGACAGCGTGGTTGGTGTTGTCTGCAGGAATGGGCTGGGTAGGCACCCTTGTCTGGTGAAAATCCAAAAATAACTCGCCAGTTTAAACAACTACCCTGATCTACATAGCAATATTCAGCTATTCAAATAAAAACTTAGGATGAATACTGTTTTTTTTTTTTTTGTTCTGTTAGGTTTTTTAAGAGCAGTGTTCATGGTCGTGGCTGTGTTTTCTGGTGTTGAGAAATATTTTAGTGGAGAAAGGCTTTCATACTGTTCAGTTGAGTAGTACAGCACACCAAGGAATTTGTGTCTATAATGAAAGGTAAAAAAGGTTTAACTTCTAGGCTGTTTCCAGAGGTAGGAAGAATTACCATGAAACAATGACACTTGCATGTGGGAGCCTTGGTTTTTATCTTCTGTGTGTTTTACCTTTCATCAGGCAGAGGAGCAGGATTGGAGGATGTGGTTGTAAAAATATCAGTGACTGACATGACAGGTACATCCATATAAATAAGCTTCTGTGCTTAACACGTCCCTGTGTGTGTATATGAGGTGGAAAAAACATTTGAAAATAAACTATAAATGCAGTCAGTTGGGGTTTTTTTGACAAATGCTGGTTTGAGTGACTGGCAAAAAGCTGATACTGCTTCTCTTTTCTCTGGCTTCTCCGTGGTGCCCACATCTGCTGTTCCCAGTATCTTCAAACACAGGCATGAATGCTTATAAGCTTATTTGCATTTTTGCTACTGCTACAAATCTGCTCTGCTCTCAGTGTGGAGTGAAGAGGCAGTGGAACACGAGGGGTGTGCATTTTGCAGGCAAACCCGCCGTGGGTGTGTGCTGACAGTGGTAATTAGAGCATGGTATTTTGTTTGCTAATGTGGTTTTGAAGGAAAAAAAAAAGATCAAAAAAACCCAACAGCAACCAAAAAACAAACCTCCATCTACGTTTAGGTTTGGCTTCTCTTTCTCTTCGTTTCTCTGCCTCCTCCTGTCACCTACCAGAAGTGCACATGATATTCACTGTAGTGAGATGGATCTCAATAGCTGTGAAATGCCTGGAGTTTGGAGCTGTTCTGAGCTGGAATGAACCTCATTCTCCATGTCAGGGGTGCTTTACGCTGGAATTTTAACTGTACATGTAATAGAAAGTTACTGCACAGTGTGATGTGTGGTGGGGAGTGTTCCTACAGCAGTGGGAATCCCTAAACCTTAAAATTTCTGCTTTTTGTGGCAGATTTCATGTATATACAAGTGATGGACTGATGCAAAGGGTATTCCATCACTTAGCAAGGTACTCCAGGTTGTAAAAACAACGCAAGGTGTGACGGCCTTGCTGTAGAAATAGTGACGCTGTGCCTGACATGGGTGACCTCAGTGCCTTTCTGACACAGACAATCCCTGCTGCTGGTGTGCAGCAGCACTGGATGTCTTGTAATGCTCTGTTTTCACCAAAACCCATCCATTTCAGTAGGAATGAGATAATTTAAGGTGGTTTTCTACGCTGCATGTTGGCTTCATTAAAGCAGTATAGCAAATATTTGTGCTACGTGCTTGTGGGTGTGCCATGGGCCTTGCAGGGTCACTTGCTGTTTTGTCTCAATGCCTGTTTCTGATGTCCTCGTTATCTTGCAGTGCCACTTGAGGATGAGAAATTTTAATCCCTAACTCTTGTCACCTAGGGCTTAGCAGGAGGTGGAGAATGTTTTTCAGGGGTTGTGTTAGAGCTCGGGAGCCCCAGATGAAAAAGCAGCACACGTCCTTGAGTAAGTGGAACCACCCAGAGCTGAGGGTCAGATTTTCAAGGTCTCAAAACCATTATCTGATTCTTCAAGGTTAGTAGGATGCAGCTGTGGTTTCTTCGCTGTTACATTTGGCAGAAATGTAATGTAGTGCTTGCTGATGCGGGGAACGCATAAAATCGTTTGCATAAATTCTGAACCAACATCACTAAATAACCAAGAATCTAATTTATACAGCTGTTGTAAAATAACATTAAATGGTTCTTGAAATTACTTATTTTTCCACCAAAATGAGTATTTTCTCTAGTTGTATCCCTGACTTGAGCTGTGTCCCTTTCCTGGGTTAGGAAATAATGGCCTTCATCTCCTGCTCTTTGTAATCAGTGTCTTGTGGATCTCAGTCTTCCCCACATCTTTCTCTCTATGTATGAGATGGAAAAAAGGGAAAGATGACACAAACCTCCTGTGAATTTGAAGATTATTCATAGAACATAGTATCAGATAGTGTAAATGGCAAGGACTGCTGCCCAAGATATGTCAAGGTACAAAAGACTCACTGAATTATGTATGGTGCCACGTTGACATAAGTTAAGGTGAAATTTAAGAGGTAATTACTAAACAAATTACTGTTGTTTGCTAATCTAACACAATCAAATCTGGTCAACACAAAAGAACATGTCTTACAGGAAAAGTTCCAATTGGAAAAAAATATCATCAAGTGTGTGCCTTGAGCAAGGGCCTCTGGTGCTACTGCTTTCTAAGGTGTACTGGTGATTTCACAAAGCATTTTTTGGTTAAATTTGCAAATTGACAAAGCTTGGAAAAGCATTGGAATATTTCTGCATCTGCTCGGCAGACTGTTAGGTGGCTTTTCTGGGAAGGGATGTCCTCCAGCAGAGCAGACAGCTGGGGACAGATTGTAAAATAAACAGGAAAAAAAAGGAGACTGGTCTGATGTGACTTTTAAGAGTACAGACTGAGAACTTTTGTGCCCTTGATCTAGACATCAGCCAAATTGCTTGCTATCTTGGGACAGAAAAATTAATGCAACCAGAGGAAGAGTGAGGCTATATGTCCTATCACAGGCTGCATTTGTTTTTTGCTCCTTTTTTTTTTTTTTTTTTTTGGTTGGTGGTTTTTTTGGGGGTTTTTTGTGTGTGTGTTTGATTTTTTTAAATAAATGATTCAAATGATTATGAAAGGGATTGTTTGTTTGCAGGTCTACAAAGGGGTCTTAGAGGCCACCCTTTTCAGTACAGAAGCTGGACAGGAAAGAGAGAGCCTGGGGCTTTCTAAATGTTGTCAGCTGTGTCAGGCTTGGGGTGAAACCTCACAAAATCCTGGGGAGAGATTTGTGCTGGCTGAGCCAAGCAGAGAAGCATCAGACTCTGTTGTAGACGCTTATATTAAATTGCTCCAGCTGAGAAAATGAACCTTAATTTTCAGAGTCCAGCATGCAGCAGCCACAGACTGGAGGAGATGGGGCAGAAATGTTAATTTCTCTGAAAGCTGACATGGAGGATAATTGTTTTGGGAAGCAAGAAGCAGGGAACTAGCATTCTCGTGTGTCTTGGAAATACATTACTTGAGTAATGTTTTGTGATCTCCTGAAGGCAGTATTAGAGAGAAGGGTTTTTTTCCCTGTGCCTTGGTCAGAGAAGTCTATAGATGAAAAATGTGCCTTATATTTCATAATATTTTTACTCTTGTCTCTTGCAGGGATTTGTTTTATTAGCCCTGACTATCCTAAAACCAGACTTTTTTCCTTTCCTTTAAGTAAAGAGGTAGAGGAAGAATTTTTTAGTATGTAGTCTTAATTTGAGGTTCGTCTTTTGAGTTTGATCCTTTTGAGGGTGCAGAATAAATGAGGGCATTTGTAGCACTGAAAGAGAGGAAAATGCAGTGGCAGGTTCTTTATCTAAAACTGCACTGGAGCAGGTTGTTGGAGCTGTGGAGAGGTGACTCCTGTGGTCAGAGGCTGTTTTCTTATGCTCATGCACCTGCATGATTTCAGGGCCATTGTGTTTGCTCACTGTTGTGTTTCAGGTACGGATGTGCAGCTGCAGCTGGGAGCCAGAAATACGAAGGTGAAGTGCCTCCCCCAACATAAACTGAGACTTGTTTTTAAAATATTTATCCCTTCTGTGCTGTTTCTGTGCCCCACTCCCCATTTTTTATGTCGCCATTAACTTAACCTGGGAAAACAACAATTTACATCCTTAACACGGCACCCTGAGATCTCTGTGGTGCTTCACATCTCTGCTTTGTTGTAATTCACGCTTTAAGATCTCCAACCTGTTCAGTGCCAAAGCAGTTTTGTGCTGTATTTCACTAATGAGTACTTAATTGCCCTCTCAGCTCAAGTCCCAGTGGCATTTTTGCACTGCTGTGCCCCTGCTGTGCCCTCATCTCAGCCTGCAGGTTTCTTTTCATGCCTGTGCAAGCATTCTTTAGGAGCTGTAAGGGAACACTAACGCTGAAAAGCTGTTTTCCTAGAGTAGACCCCCCGCTTGGCATCAAGTGTCTTGGGAAAGGGTTAAATTTTTAAGGAGAGTTTTGTTGTTCTGTTTTTTTTTTTTTTTTCCCCAGTCCATAGTAAGAACCAAAACCAAAACCCAAAAGCCCAGAATGAATGAAAGTGTGAAAGAGTAATGAAAGTAGCTTAGAGAAGCAGTGAGCTGATGAGTCTTGAGAGGATTTTTTTTAATGTACAAAACTTGGGATGTTAAAAGTAAAGTGACTCCTGTGAAGCTCTTTGTGCCCTTTTCCCTTTCCAAATGTGGTTTGTAGACGTGGTGCTCATTGTGCACAAGCCAGTAGATTTGTAAGTGCTGGCTGAGAGCGTCCAGTGAATGGCTTCTGAATTTTTGGTGCAACTGTGTCCTTATTTATTTTATCTATTTTTTTTTTTAAACAAATCTACTTGTTTGCTCAGAACTTGGTGAGGTAGTGGGATTTGTGTCCTGTATCCCCACGTTGTTAAAATACTGGCACATGTCATGATAGAGACTGGTTTTTCTGCCTTGCTTTGGTTTGTCAGATGTGGATTATCACAAAGCCTGAGCTAAACCCGTGCTGAACCTGTCCTCATGTGTGGAAACAGCTGAAATTGGTGCTCAGTATGTGTCTTTTTGCCTTATCTTCAGACTCAGCCTAATCCATCAGCAGAGTAATTAATGTTCAATGCCAAGTAATAAACATAGCTGGATAAAGAGCTGCAAAATTGAAATTTAGCTGCATTGAAAGTGAATGTCTCAGTTCCTTGTCAGTGTCTTGTGAATTATTTTTCTGTGAGGGTCAGGTGAAGCAAAATGAATTACAATTTTTAAATTAATAAATTTAAGCCATGTGAGCTCTTTGTTTTTGGGGAGTTTAGTGTTGCATTTTCTAATAGATAAATAGCAGATGGAAAGAAAAAACATAATAAAACTTTGGTTAAGTGAAGACTGGGTAATGCAGGAATTTTCTTCAAAGAAAATGCCTGAGGAAACTGTTTAGTAAGATAAAACAATTTGGAGCCTAGGCCTATTTTTTATTATTAATTTGACAGGGACGGGAAATTAAAATAATCCATCTCTTTGAAAAGTCTTGAGTGTAGAGGTGGGAGGAGAGAAAGATGTGTAAGCCTTCATATTTATACCTGCCCTTGTCTCACTGAAGTGGCAACATTTGGTGAAACTTGTTTTTCCAGATTACTGGGCTCAATTTTTCAAAACTCCTCAGAAAATCCTACATACAGAATTACATCCATTCATATCTACCTGACACTGATTTCTTTATTTCATTTATCTTTCTGTCAGACTGGGTGCTCTTGCCTGTGGATCTCTTGTGGATTTGACAGTACTAAATTTATTTCACTTTAAAATTTAAAAAGAAAAGAAAGGGGGAAAAGAGAAAAAAAAATCAGTGGAATCTGTTGCTCAGTGATGTTAAGTCATTTAAGACATTTAGAGAAACAAATCAGACTGAGTGGAATTGTATAGGTCTGTGTGGGGACTAAAAAGTAGAAAACAAAAGAAATCTGTGCGACAGATTTGTGTTGAATATCCTGATAATATTTAATCCTAAAGAAGGCAGTGTTTTGGAAAACAGATGATACCTCAGCCAGACTATGTTGTTATCCAAATATACATCAAAAAGACATATGTATGGGGGTATTTTTGGATGGACGAAGGGTGATTAAAACATGCTGCTTTTTTTTTTTTCCTCCCCCCCAAAAAATTTCCTTAACTTTACAGTCCTCAAATGGGTGATACTAAGGTACTGAAAACTGCAGAGATGCTTTTAAAAATATGACTAAGAGACTTGGAATTCCCAGATCTTTGTTCTTACTGACTGTATACATTGGGCTCAAAGGTTGTGTCTGGCACAACTTCCTTTTTCTGTTTTTTATCTGTAAAACATACAGCAATTTTAGTGCTCTCTTTTCAGAGAAATTACGTGGAAAATTATATATATTTGGAATGTGTGTCTTTTTTTTTTTTTAATATTTTTTGAGGAGGAAGTGAATTATTTTCTTAATAAATATCCTGTGGTTTTCAAGCAAAGGCAGTGTGCCACCACTGGCTTTGGTAGGACCTTGGAAAGCCAGGGTGTCCTGCTGCCAAGTTAGAGTTATAAAAGTATTTGTTGGGACTTGCATCTTCCAGAAGCAGCAGAGAAAGAGAGTCTGGGTCTCTGAGACATGCCTTGCTGACTTTTCATCCCAGATCCATCCTCTGGAGGCTGGGTTGGTTGTTGCCTTTGATCTCTGCTGCCTTCCACATGCACTTTTTAGTAAAGCTTCACTACTAAAATTCACTTTTTCGTCAGGAAACATGACATCTGTATGACTTAATTTTATTTTTATTTTAGTTTTTTGCGGGTTTATAATGTTCAGTTAGTATAAGCTGGCTTATCCGTGCATCTTGTGAAGTGAGGATTTGACTTAGTTTTGGGAAGAATTGTTACAGAAAGGGTGAAAAAGAAGGGTCTGCTCCTTTTATATACAAATCTGTCTGCATGCTCCCTTACTTGCTAGTATATACTAGTATAATTGCCCACTTTGGTGTTTATTTTAATACACTGAAGGCCTTTTTTTTTTTTTAATCTTATAGCTTAATGTAGATGGTTGTAAGTGAGCTTGGCAAGGCTGGATGCCTGCAGTGGGTAGTGGGTTAGGCCTGAGACTTCAAGGGGATGAAAGACGCCAGGGTGGGCTTTGCCTCCAGGCTACAATTAAGATCAAGGCTTGTTAGTAAGATTCCTACTATAAAGGTTGTTGACTGTCTGCTTCCTTCTGCTTCTCCTCATTTTTCAGCTGGTGACTGCAGTAAATAAGCCTGACAAGGGTTGTTCCTTATCGTGGATTCCAGATCTTCTGTGGCAAATCTTCCATATCCTATTGTCCCATGGAGCCTGACAAGCTCAGAACTAATTTGGTTTTGGTTTTTTGGTTTGGGGTTTATTTTTTTGGGGGGGTGACACACGCAATTGCACAAAAAGCATGTGCATGTTTCCAATTGTTCTGTGGCTGCCGTGAAGCAGTGGGAAGGCAGCAGTGCAAATGTGAGCCATGTGAGCCTCAGCTCTGCAGTTGGGCCCAGGATCTCCTGATCAAATGTTGCCATGGAGCACTGAATTTCTTAAATGGCCCACTTACCCCTCTGCACAAAGTCAGAAAATCATTCAGTCTCTTCTTCATATCCAAGTGTTAATTTTTGGTTCATTTGTTTTATCTCCAAGACAAAGTTGCATTACTGGTGAAATTGTAACCCGTGTGCTTTTAATACAGAGTAAAGTTGAACAAAAGACTGACTAAATATTACTTAGGATGCATATAATACAAAAATGTCTTAACCCCCTAAATTGCATTAGGAACAAAGCTCCTTTGAATTTTTTCTCTTCTTTGGCTTTCAGATTTATCTGGAAGTTCCACATGAAGGTTATTATTGAATCACTGAATCAATTGAATCAACTCTGCAATGTCAAGCAAGTATTGTGGCCAGAGGAGTGGGAGGATTTTTGTGAGATGGGACAGGAAAGATGCTGTGTTATTTGTCTTCGTGTTCGTTGGCCCAGTCATGTTCCTCCAGAAGGAAATGAGACAAGAGGAAGTCCATATTGGATCAGTATTAGTTCTGAGATTAATGGAGTGAGAGTTGAGGTTTTTGTCAGGTACATTAATGTTCTTACTCCTGAAGTATTGGAGTTAATGGAATTTTAAATTAACATGAGAGAACATCAATTTGTATGAAATATATCACTGGAAATATGCATAAATATAGACATTATCTTATTTCCTTCTGTTAGAAAATGTGGTAATAGCTAGTTTTAATCTTTAAAAGCAATCTTGAGCTCTTCTTGACTGGTTTAAATCTTCAATTTTCCACTTATGAGTACGTGTAGCATCTCCTGAATAGTAGCTCTTCTCTGATTATGAATTTACTATTAACTTTCTTCTGATTATTAGGTTATGACCTGTAGTTTGGGCAGTGTCAGAAGGAACCAAACTGTAGACTTTAGTAGCAGTGTGTGGTCTTCTATTCTGAACTCCCTGTGGATAGCTCCCATTTTTCCTCAGCAAGAAAGCACTTAGGTTAATTGCTCCATTTCAAAGACATAGTAGCTCTTTCTGGTCTGTAAGTAGCCTTCCAAGCATAACTGCCGAGGTTTGGAACACCTGCAGCCCATCCAATTTGGGAAAAAAAAAAAAAAAAGCCATTAGTCTGTATGGGGAAAAAAAAATGAAGTGCTGAAGTTCAGAATATTATCAATGATGCTGTGTTGGAGGAGCCTGAAAGATTTGGCTTTTGGTCTATGCCTGGTGCTATCCAAAACAACATATAAAATTCTTTGTGGGCCCATTTTAAGAGTGTCTTGTTCATTCAGAAGGGTCTGTGTGCGCTGTTTGTTCCGAGGGCAGAGGCAACAGCTGATTCCTCCTCAGAGGGAAACATTGCCTAATGGTGATCACAGGAGCCAAAGACCACTGGGACAAAGTGCTAAAGATAAACAGCTCAATCCCTGACTGTTCAAAGGCCTCAATAAAGCCTCTGATTTACACATTTGGGGTGGGGCTGCGCTGTCCCCACCTGCAGGCTGGCCACGGGGCCCTGGCGTGGAGAGGGGCTGGTGCTGTGCCCCAGGGATGGAACACGGCCTTTCTGTAACCCTAACCCTAATCCTAACCCTAACCCAAACCTTCTCTGCAGCTTTGCTTTGTCATAACCAGGGAAGGGAAGAAAGAACCGACTGCTCTCGTTCTGTGGAGGTGCTGAATGGGAAGAGCCCACCGGGGCTGGATGCTGAATGGCACTTGAGGGTGCTCCTCTGGTCTGATGGACTCAGAGGGGCTTTTTAGGCTGCCATAATGAGAGGCTGGTTCCAGTGATTTGGGTAGCTATAAAAATACAGCCTGCTTTTATTTTATTTTATTTTACTTTGTTTCAACAAGCTTCACCAACAGCTGGTTTGTTGGATAGTGACACTCCAAAAATTCAGGGGACTGTTTTAGCCTTTCTGAGCATTAACACAGTTCCTACCTTTCCAACCCAAAGATGCGAAAGTGAAAATAAGTCTCAAGGTTTCACCCGTCTTTTATATTTTTGTCTTTCTTTCATAATGAAATTTTTACCTGGTGGAAGTATTTGGTCTGTGAAGGGTCACATAAGCTTTGAGACACTGGAAGCTGATGGGGTGATGAATTTAGTGAGTAGGTGGGTGCACTGGGGCAGGTTAGTTTGAGGTGATTGTTTTATTTCATCTCTTGAAATACAGAGCAATACATCATTTTTGGAAACACAGTGCTGTACTGTATTGAACTTATTTTAACTTAATCTGTTATTAAGATTTGCCTTTAGAATGAATGAAGTGCATGGAGTCACCCTATAGTTAATGAATAAGGAATATGCCCTCATTTATTGTTTGTATTTTTAATTTCTTTAGTGGTAACTTCTAGTTGTTAAGTAAGTAGGAAACTGCTTTTGTATTTTTTGCTGTATTCATGCTTAAACTGTGTGGTTTATCCATTTACTGAACACTGCACTCAGCTCTATGACAGAGTTGTGTTCTCAGGAGGTAAAAGGGATAAGGGGGAAAGGGATTTGGATTTTTAGTTTGTTGTTGTGTTGTAATTGTTTTGCTTTCAAAAAAGCAGTAAGGTACGATAGTAAGTAAGTAAGGTACAATATTACTGTTAGCAGTGATGTTTTTTTGTGCTGTGTAGGTCAGACTAATTTTCATGAAGGAGGTTTTTTCCTCCACCTGAAGAGAAGTATATAATAGGCATTGTATGCAGCCAGGAGTCCTTGAGCTTTTGCTGATGGGTTGGAAGAGTTGAGTGCTTGGAGATGGAGTCTGGCTGAGCTCTGCTTAGAGAGGCAGCTCCTGAACGTGGAGTAATAAGTAATTTGCTCCTTTCAAAAGGCCAGTGAGCACTGTGGTGGAGATGAAAGCTGGGAGAAAAAGTATCTTCATTTTATGCTTTCTTGGAAAATGCTTTTTTTTCAGAGATGCACAATAAAATTTGGAAAAGTAGGAAAAATATATTTTGCATTTGTTTCGAAGTTCAGGATATTATTCTTGTTTGTGTCTCCTCATTCTGTTGAGGTTGTGTTTTACCACAGGGGTACCAAGAGTGTTGTCTGAACAGAACTTTCATTTTTAGCTGTGCTGCGTCACTGGAATTAAATACCGAAGTGTACATGGGAAGCCAGTATCACTGTATCGAATGAATTTAGTCTCAGGCCTTAGAGACCTTGTTAGTGCATCTTTAAATAAGTAAACAGGCTTCTTTCCTCTGCTACTCTTGACCTCACTTTTTCTGACTGAGGACTGACTGACACTTCGTTTGCTTTATCGTTATATAAATAGAAAATCTAATTCTCTTGCTTTGTTTTTTGTTATATACAGTCTGGGTTGATAAGAAAACCTCTAGTGCAGGTGTTTTTCACTGAATGCTGCTCTGCTTTGTGATAAAAATCACATAAAACAAGCAAAACCTTCCTGTTGAACTACACATATATGCACCAGTACCCTGTGTGCTGTCTGTCAGGGGTGTCTGCTACTGTTTTACAGTCTTTATTGAAATATTTTTAAAAACACTGTCTTTCAGAGAAGGACTTCTACAAAAATATTTAGGGGAGACTGTATTTTTCCATAATGAACAAGAAACACAAGGGAATCTGGCAGGAAAAGGGGAGTGCATGCATTTGTGTGTGCTTGAGCGTGCATTGCTTGTGTTTCCTGCCCTGTGCTCATTACTGACCCATGGCCAGGCAGTTAGTGCCCCAGAGATCTTCAAAATGCCTTTATTTCTGGAGTCACTAATTGCAAAGGCATTGTTCCAGCTGTACACCCCTAAATATTTAATTTTTTTGTTCTTGCTTACAGGTGCACAGACAGACTGTAGATTTTCTGAAATGGCCAGCTGGTTAGTCATGCAACTAGAAATCTTTTTTTTTTTCTTTAACTTTAATTTTTTTTCCTTTAACTTTAATTTTTTCCTTTAATTTTTCAATTTATGTTTTGGTAACTTTTTAGTTTCTGTTGCATTTTCAGGGAATAGAAAGATGGAATATGACATCTGTAATAGTAAATGCAGCGATGGTTTAGAGATGTAGATACTAAAGCTTTATACTTGAAAACCAACACTTAAATTCCTATATTTTGCTACTTTTGAATGCTACTCACTTGTGTGGGCAAGGGAGAGGCATTTTGAAGTGTTATTGGGTGCAGAGTTGAGCAAGGGTCAAGAACAGTTCAGTCAACTGCAGTTAAAGCTACTCCTCCTAACCTGAAAATGCCAATTTTTGGGGAAGCCAAGGTAGTTAAATCTGTATCTAGGTTTGTTTCTCAATGTCCAGGATCCAAGAAAGAGCTTCCTTCTACTCCTGCTTGGAGAACAGAGTCCCCTTAGGCCTGAACTGATCCTGGTCATGATGATTTACTGCTGCACTTTAGAATGAATCCTTGAGAGAGCATTTAATCCCTGCCCAAGCACCATTGTACTCAGTGCATGTAGTTTAAATTTACATGCCTCATCTGGGTTTTTCCTCCTTTTACATGCTATTTTTAGTCTGTGAGTGACCATGTAGCCTTTTCTCAGTCACTTCACTCAGGTTGTACATAAATGCTTGGGTTTCTAGAGAAGGTCTGAGGTCAAGCACAGGTTGCCAAGTTGCTTTGCCATAGAGCAAAAATATTCACTGTAACATCATGTATTTTGTTCTCTGCGGAATCTAGTGCTTAAGATATTTCCTTTGGGTTTCTGGCATTTGCTACACCCTCTGCTTTGCTGTGAAGCTTAGTAGCAGCTTTCAGGTGGCAGTCTTCCAGATGAATATTGATTATTTTGAGTTATGTTAAATATTCTGTATTTTCTGTGGTAGCAGACAGTGAGTTAAAAACAGAGCCATGGGGAAGAGCTTGTGTGTAGTGATTTCCTGTCCTCCAGCTTCCTGACAGCTTCTTAATTTGAGACTATTCAAATATGTTTAATTGTTGGCAATGAAACCTTATTTATTATAATCCAGTTTCCTGATTGCAAGTATCACCAGTTCTCTGACAAACTGAATTTGGAGAGGAAAGTAGAATAAAATTACAAGCATACTTGTATTTGTATATTCCCCACACGTACAAGCCCCAAGCTAGTTATGTAAAGCTGTTAATCACCCCAGTGGTTATAACAAGATTATCTTGCTTTTTAAACAGGTATTGGGAAGATGGAGAAGACTTTGAACAGAATTCATCCAGTTTCTGATCCAGAAGCAACCTATTTTCTACAGGTGTCATGGGAGAAGGATTTAGGCACTGGCTTTGGTTTACTTATTAGTGATTGTCAGTGTGCCTGGACAGGGACAGGTAATGGAAAGAAAAATAACATTAATTTAAATTACTACTGTTCTTAATTGCTCCTTTTAAAACACTTTCTAAACTGTGTCCCACAGCTTGTATGGAAATTTCATGGGCGTTTTGTCCTCAGTGGTGGAGGAGGTGGGCTTCATGATCTTCTGGGATGTGGCCAGAGAACTTTGAAATCTGAAGAGACTGTGTGTCAAAGCTAAAACTAATTAATTCAGCACATGGATAAGCAATGTTTTGTTCTTTCTAAAGAATGTATAATTTCTTGGAGTGATGCTGAAGTAACACTTCCATATCTTCTCCAGATTCTTGAACAAATGTGTACACAAGTTCCATTTACAAATTGGAGCCCATAAAGCCTTAAATTGCAGATGTTTTTTAAATGTTTTCCTGATATTTTAATAGCTAAAGGTATTTTGTACTGAAGTGAATTTTTGGGAAGGAAAAGGGACAATAAATTATCAGTAGGAAAAGCTTAGCCTATGGGATTTTTTTCCCCTCTCTGAAACCTCAGTAAGAGGATGGGTCTTTGCATATGTGCATGATTCTCTTATGCATGCCCAGTGAAAAAAGGTTAGATTTTTGTGTTCCTTGAAAAATGTCAAATACTTGATCAAAAGCCCTTCCCTCAGTAGCAAAAATATTTCAAAGGGAGGAGAGAATTAATGTATTTTCAGCAAATTGTGGGCAAAACAATTTTCTGGACTCTTTGAATTATAAGAAGTATCTGTGTAGTTCCTTTTCTTCCTTCCTTCTTCCTGCTCAGTGGATGTTGTTTCTCTTCAGTTCCTACACAAGCCAAGCTTTCATATAGGTCTGAGATTAGATAAATGTAAATTAAGATCAACACAGAAATTAAATCTGCTCTTCCATGTTCCTTTTAACATTTCAAACACTGCATCGATCAGGGGTCCCTGCACAAAGCAAATACATTTGTTCCAATCCTAATTCCCAGTAGTGAAATGTTTTTCTTTCTTGGCTTGACAATAGTAAAGTAAAGTTATTTTGAAAACAACAACAAGGGTGTTAACATTGACAAATCCTGTTCTCTCTGTTTGAAAGATCTTCTTATTCTTAGGTGACTTCAAAATCCCGAGTTTAGAATTTACAAAAAGGTGATTCTTATTTTTCCAAGTGAGGGCTGTGCCACTATAGCTGGGAGTGTATAGAAAAATAGGTGGACACAGTTCTCATTTTGTTGAGTTCCTGCATCTGGTAGAATGGGGGATAATAATTTCCCAAAACAGAGGGGCAGGATGACTTCACTCTATTAAAAAAGAAATAAAGAAACCCACAACAGTTCAGCTGTGAGCATTGGGTGCTCATCCAAAGGAAGATTTTTTCTGTTCTGGAAGAATCTGATCCCTTTTTAAAAAATTCTCATTTCTAGTCCCTTGAATAATTTAATTGGGGGTTGATGTTCTTGTGCATGAGGCTTTCTTACTGCACTGATCTGTGCTTTCATTCAACAAAATATTGGTTTTGGTCACTTTCTGAAGTTATTACATCATTTCTGAGACTGCTTCCATTTTAAATTCAAAACCTGGAGGGAGGGAAAGCAGCATTCAGAATATTCTTGCTATGGGAAATCCCTTTTGGGTTTCTTATGCTGTGGATTATTTTCCTTGGCAAGACCTACCAGGGAGAGAGTGAGAGTTGCTGATGGAGTTGTCTTTTATGGGTTTTGTATGTTTAATGTGATGATGAAATGTGTTAGGAGTCCTGTTTAAGGAGAGAGGGAAAACCGTGAATGGTGGAGGAGAGGAGAAGCACGCAAAAATGCAATATAATCTAGTGTGTTACCTTGGTATTGGGTTAAAGAACTACATCTATGAGGATTTATGCATATCATATTCCCCTAATGATTGATCAGTTCTGCTGCTTTTAAATCATAAAGAAACATGCAGCATATACAGGAAAAAAACCCCAAAACCAACAAACCCACTGTGCTGTACTGCAGTATTTTAGTGTCTTTCTTTTTATGACTTTCTTACTGTTATTAAAAGTTTATAATCTCAGTGTTGAAATCACTGTTCCAGACAAGCACTTCCTTTGTAAGTATTTCAAACTTACCTTTTTCTACCCCTCTTTGCCTCACACTGCAAGGGATTCCACATTTCACTCTGTACTGTTTTGGGTGACTTTAGGCAACTAGGATTGTGCATCAGTAGAAATAAGGAAATAACCCATTTCCAGACAGAGAAAAAAGGGGACAGAACTTCTGAAAAACACGAGATTCCTACTACATTTCCACAAGTGGAAGCAACACACCAATGTGTGTTCAAGGGAAGAATAATCTCATAATATTTCAGTGAATATTATTCACTGAGTTACAGAATGCCTTGGGTTGGAAGGGNATATGAATATTTATTCCTCACATGTCTTTTTCTGGTAGTGTCTGAAGCAGACATTTCTAGGGAGGCTGCTGACATAGAAATGGACAGAGGAAAATATGTGGAAGAGCTGAGGAAAGCACTGATAACTGGAGAAGAGTCAGCTGGCAGATACAACTTCGTGATTTCAAGAGATGAGCAGAATAAAGCCTGTCACTTCTCCTATGAAAGGAACCTGAAAGATGGCTCTGTAAGTAGATAGATGTTTAAATTTTGTTATGGTCTTTAAAATGAGACGTGTGATACTCACTCCAGACTGAATGAGTGTTGTGAGAGCTCTTGCATGGGCCGAGCTAGACAGAAAGTGGGTGGTTTGGGATGGATGCTGCCCTTTTAAAATTGTAGCCTTCTGTGTGCTTTTGTTTTCCTTGCTTCTTCATCCTCTGTATTACTTAAATTAGAAAAATATAAAATTCAGGCAAGAGTATTTTCAAATGCTAGAACATAGATTTAAAATTAACTTTTCAGCTACTTTAGATATTTTGTAAGCTAAGGCTGAAATTGTTGCATTCAACTGCAGATGGGAAAGTGGTTCCAGGCTGCTTGCTTGGCTGTAAAGGGAAGGACTCTCTTAAAGCAGGAAAGAAACCAGTATAATTTGCACCTGTAGACACTTCTGGATATTTCAGGTTGTGCTTTGCTGTGTTAAAACTTTACTGAGGAAGAAGCTAACTTTTAAGATGAATATCCCAGTTTGAACTTTTTTTTATTTTTTTTTTCTTTTACATGCCTTTTTCCTTGTGCAGAATAGGAAATTTCAGCTGAGTTTGGCTCTTGAGGAGCCGAAAGTTAGGGAATGTAAGTCTACCAGTCTGCATGAAGTATTTCTGTGAATTTACCCAAGGCCATATTGACCCTAAACGTTGTGAGCTGTTTGATTGTTCCCAAAGATATTGCAAGTTTAAGACCAAACTGTACTCAGAAATTGAGAGCAGTAAGGTTAAGAATCCTTTTTTTTTTTTTTT
>VWZV01007383.1:60793-80796 GCA_013397155.1 Irena cyanogastra
TTTTGGTTTCTGCTTTGTGTCACACATGTTCTGTATATAGGCCAGATTAAATACATTCTGTATTTTTATTAAGTGAAAACATCCTCGTGTTTGTGGGGTCACCTAATACATGTTTCCATCAATTAGGGCTTATGAGAAATTTAACTTGTATGAAAGCAACTTCATGTCAATTTGGGAAAATAATAATCTGGCCAAAGAAACTGAAAATACAAAGAACCTTGATTCCTATGCATGCTTTAAACTTTGGGTGTTGAAAGAATGTTTTTAGATAAGATAGTATTTCTTGGGTGAAAATGCACCTTTTTTTTCTCCTTCTGTACTAAACTAATGCCTGCAAATAAAATTGCCAAAGCAATTATGTAGAATTAAATAATAGAATTAGGTATTAGAAGTAGCTTTCAGGTGTTTAATAGAATATGTTCCAAACGTTTTGCAAACTCTCTGTGGAAGTATTTATGATCTCTCTCTTTCAGCATCACATTAGGAAATTAATCTTCCTGGGCTTTGTAAATTCAGAGGGCTGATATTCAGCTGAATGTAAATTTAGTGCAGAGGAAACCTAAAGAAACTACTCTTCAGCTTAAACATGGCTTAAACTCAGTGTTTATCTGTTATCAGTTTAATAATTAATAGTTTTTAGTAAAAAAAATATAAAAACTTCTGAAATGCACAGCTACACTGTGAGCTATAAAATGTTTATCAATCTATGTAAGTAAAAGTTATTGCAAAATCTTTTCATGAAATTGGTGTATGCGTGCCTGAGAGTAAATTTTGTAGTCTTAGAAAAATCAATAATATGCCTTGTCTTATTTTTAGAAATACATGTATGCTTATATACACAAATTCAATTATTTTAATTATTTTTAATGGGACCTGCCTAGAACATGATGCTGATCACCAGCAGTCACCTGTGCCCAGTAATTTCCAGAGCTGAGCTCTGTCATAGTTTTCCAGCCCAGATGAGACTAGTGACTGGCAAATCTCTGAGTAGATACTGATTTATTGTTTTTATGGCTGTACCAAACCATGGTATTTGAAATAAGTTTTGCCTTCTTTGCAGCATCTTGCTAAAGCTCTGCTTCCATAAAGTCTAATTATGTGCCAAAACTCTGTTGGGTGGTCTGTAGGAGTGCTGGTGAAAATAGTGGGGTGATGTTAAGCAAAGGAAAACATAGGCATATTATTGGGAAGTGCTTTCTGATATGGAAATTTGTTTTACTGCCCAGGTATTTTCTGGAGGAAGTGGTGGCAGCCCCACTGTGCCCCTTGCTTTGAAAGGGACTGGAATGAAAAATGCATTGTAATCATCTGCATTGCCAGTGTAGATAATAAGCCATTTGATGACTTAACAAGGTATTTGATTCACCTGTTGTTCAGTTGGTGAATAAATAGGCTCCTTCCATGAGCTGTAAAAGGATGTGCTTACACCTACTCCTGCACTGCTTTAATGGATTGAAACCAAACTTGTATCTTCATGTAATTTAAAAGGTCATAATTGTCAGTATATAGTAATGATTTATATGTAAGGTTTATGTAATGGATCAGTGCTGATGGTTTGGGTTTTGAATGGATGGAAAACTTCCCCAAGTCATGAAGAATTCCTGTCTGATTTAGAGGGAGCACAGTTAACATGTTTGTTTTGTAGTGCCCTGGTTGCCTGTAATGCTTAGAAGTAACAGAATAAGAAAAATAATCTAATTTAAGGAATGTTCGTAAGGGTTTTTACATACTTATCTTGAAATGTTGGTCGGGAGAGATAATGATGTCTGAGCTTTAGAAACACTGGTTTTGGCTGTGCCTCAGGATGTGGAGCTGAGCCTAAGGAGTTGTGCCTTTAAAAATCCCGATGTGTTTGGTGAAAATCCCGATGGGTTCGGTGAAAATCCTCATGTGTTTTTGTGAGAATTCCGACGCATTTGGTGAAAATCCCGGCGTGTTTGTGATTTACCTCTCTCAGGACAGGTGGCTCTGCCCTTGGGAGCTGTGTCTGAGGTGCCTGGGGTGTCGGGAAGGACCCTGGATTAACAATGTCTGTGGAGCACAGTGGGAATTGTGTGTGGATCCAGCTGCAGTCCCGGACGGGCCACACACACGGAGGGGCCGGGGAGGCTGGTCCAGCTCAACTGCTGCCACCTAAACAAACACCAGCCACAGAGGCAGTGATTTAGTGCTTGATCTAAGTAGGTGACCACTGGGAAGTAAATCTTTCCAAGTGCTTCAGCGAGTCACTCCACATATAATAAATAATGGAAATCCGGCAAGCTCTTTCTTTTTTTTTTTTTTCTTTTTTTTTGGGGCTGGCAATTAAATAGACTAAATAGCCTTTGATAAACAATTATTTGAGTGCTAGCAGTCTCTTTTTTTACAGTAATGTGACAGGCTGTGGGGTTTTTTTTTCCCTTGCCTTTTGCGTAAGTTTGTAAACAGGGAGGGTAAGAGCTTAACAAATTCCACCTTAGACGCAGCACTGTTGCTAATTAGGATGATGGAAGAGATGCTGTTATTTGTCTCCCCCATTTCCTGTGGCTGCTTTTCCCTGGTCGGGCCTGTGAGTTCATTATAAGTTTACTAAAAGTTGAAAAAAAGCTGGGGAAGCTTGTGCTAACCAAAACTTTTCACAGCACGCTAAATGAGAGAAATGTAATTGGTAGAGCTCTTTGTGCTGTCCAAACTATCTTGGTTCAAGGTCTGAATAGTTACTTTGCTCCAAACCACTGAGGATGTGTTGTTTGGTTAGCAAAGGTCACTGAGAGTTCAGCTTGTTTCCCAGGCAATTCCACCAGCCGAGGAGAGAGGAAGATGAAATGATTAATCCTTAGGTCAGTGTGAAAATAATGACTCTGATATCACTTATATCACTTAATGTCTACGTACTTCAGGACCTGAAAGTGGACACTTGAACAGATTTCTTGGAAGCCCATTTTAGAAATAGCTGGCTTCTAATGTGCCTTATGGAATAGAAACATTAAGTGTTATCTTGTAAGTAATCTCAGTATTCTGAGTGCCACGTGATTATCCCCATCTCACCTCGGGTGTGCCTTCAGGTGTTTCAGGTATGCTGGAAATGCAGTGCATCACTTCTGTAGCCTTGAGGTAAGAAAAACCATTTCTGAAAGAATGATTCCCTACCATATTAGTAGATGTACAATCCACCTACGAAGTGTAGCTGTACAAAGTGTGACAGAAGCCCTGGTGAATTAAGTAATTAAGCTCTGCTGTTTTCCTTGCTTAGCTATTAGATTATATATTTGATTGCTGCTTCTGATAAGCAGTATTTTGGAGAAATTAATTTAAAATACTGGTCATTTATGCCTTTAAAACTGGTATTGTTGAAAATTGCTGTGATGAATAAATTCTCTTCATTTTTTCTCAACCTGTTAGGATCTGTATATTTCACTGGACCTGTCCAGTTGGACAAAAATGGTAGTTTAGTTGCTTTAAGGCCTACTGTAAATTACGCTATAAAGGGCATCTTCTTATTTCTTGAGTACAATGAGAGTCTAAACATATTTCAAGTATACGTAACGTGTTCATAAAATAACAGATTTGGATTTGTGCAAGAAAAATTGCCAGTTATCCCTTCTCCCTTTTGGAGTTCTTGTGTTGTCTCCCCTCCTCTCCTCTCCTCTCCTCTTGATTCTTTCAGATTTTCCCTTTTTGGAATACCTGCTGAGTATTTAAAATCCCTGTGTGGACATCAAGGCTTGCTTTCATTTGCAGAACAGAGTACAAATGCTTTCCTTTTAGGAGGAAAAAATCTTTAAATCATGGCATATTGACAAGCTTTAGTTTCCCAAGCACAAATTGCAGAGGACACTAGGTGCTCTGGAAAAGAGATTACTGTGTGTGGGCTCTAAACTTTCACTACAAGACCCCAGTCTGTGAGGATGAACAGCAGCCAGGGCCTGAAAACCAACGAGAATCTCACCAGTGATTTCTCTTCAGAAACTCTGACACAGCTCCAGAGAAGGCATTCATCTTTCTACCTGCAAAGGCACAGGAGAGCTTTCAGCCTCATGTCAACTCGTAGGTTCGCTAAAATAGCACCTTTTCCAGTATGAAATATTGAATGGATATGTTTAAACCTTCAGAGCAACTTCAACACCTCTATTACTTCTGCTGCAGTTACAGAAAATGTCTTGAAACATAAGAAAAGGGCAAATTCAGGATGTCCTGCATTTTTTAGATGTGACAATATGGAAATATTGCAGGGCGATGGGATGAAGAAACAAGGGAGCTGAAGAATATGCAGTGAGGAAAGTGTTACAGTTCCTGTTGATTTCTTTCCTTGAGCTGCAGTGATCTAAAATACACATATCTTTGGTTTTCCACTATGAAGTCAGTCTGTGTTAGTAGTCCACACATAAGAAACAAAATTTTCTTTGAACAGTGAAGACAAGTCCATAATTTCTGTGTCCAGTGAGCACAGTAAGAGCTGCTCTTTTTCTGGTGGAACAGCACTACCATGAATTTGTTGGTTCCCTAAAAACCCTGTGAGGTTTTGTGCCTGCTCATAGGATTTGACAGAATGCTAATTACTGCCTGTTGCATGTCAGTATATGGAATGAGTGTTTTTTATCATGAGGACAAAGCCTAAGGGGTCTTTGAGTTTTAAAATCTGAAGCCAGATTGCACATGGATTTGGAATGGGTATGTAAAATATTTAATTAGAATAGTTCTGAAATATTTTAGTCTCCCTGGGAAATGTGGTTCTCTTGCAGAAATATGTTTCCCAGAAAGGCAGGTACAGCGCATGATTTCAAGAGAAGGTTGCTGGGTAGTATCATCCTAGGAAAAAGCTCTTCCACAGAAGATTATTTTTTAAATTATCTTTTCTTCTTATTCCTCTCAGGTACCTCTGCAAACGATGCCTGACATTTCATTTAAAATTAGATGTCAACTGCTTTGTTGGGTACAAAGTGTAACTTTTCTTATTTTTGAAACCCAAATCCTAATCTTTCTGCATATGTTTTTCTCAGATAAGTCTTAAGCTTTGGGGTTTTTTAAGCGTTTGAGGTACTGTTTTTTGTTCCATTCATAAAAATACATTGTCTTTTCAGTGTGTGAATAATACCTGTAGGTTATTAGCTTAACACAGATTCATAAGAGAGCATTGTAGATACTCTTAGGGGCTGCAGAGGTGCCCAAAAACTTGAATTTGGAAGCAGTCATGGTTTTTTTTAATGCTAGTTCTTTTCTCATTTAATTGATGGCTGTACATCTTGAAAAACAATGGGAGATTTATTTCCATTAATTTACACTGAACTTGTTGCCTTGCAGTTGTGTTTCGTGCCTGTTCAATTCCAGCTGGAATGAGAATTTGTTGTTCTATGTAAATAATCTATCCCAGGAACATCAGGGATGAATTTTGCTATTTAGTAGGAATAAACCTGACTCTGCTCTTTCAGTATATCCTGAGTCTGTATTCTTCTCCTCTCAGCTGAATCACTCTCAGGAAAAACAGAAAAAAAGGATTTATCTAATGTAGCTTTTAGAGACTAACTTGATCTACTGATTAGCAAGTTCTGATTTAGGTGAGAGGTCTAAGCCTGAGGTGATGTGGGGAAGGTGCATAGTTCAAGAAAAAAATATGAAACTTGTCTAGCCTTTACAAGCACTGTTTTATTTGCAATTTTGGTGAGGTTTGTTTTGCTAATAATTGAAAACAGAGGAGTTTACTGTCATCTTTTACTTCCCTGGGCTCACAAAGGAGTTACAACTATAGTCCTGTGACCTGCTGGGATTTTCTAAATCATCAATCACCATTCACCACTGCAGTTTTGGGTTTGCCAGTGTTATTGACTTGGTGTACTGAAATACATTGAGCAATGTAGTTTTCATCGCGTTAAGAACTAGCGAGACATTGGCTAGGATATGGGTTGAAACTGAGCAATTCAAATAAGAGCTGAATTAATATATATAGTATTTGTTTTGGTTTTATATGCGCTGATTTCCATGCAAGAAAACTCTTAAGTTTCTGAGACAGCCTGAAGGTTTTGTTAACTGTTATTGTTATGACGGGCAAACCCCCATGTTTTCCTTGACTGTAAATAGCTAAATATGAGTTGTCTCTTGTTCAAGAAATCAGAGAAATAATCATCCTGCTCTTATATGTGTGTGCTAGCTTGAATAGCCTGTAAACTACATAACTTAAGATGTTTTGTTCCCAAAAATCCTTGCAGGCTGTGGGTAAATCACTAAAGATATTTGGGAAAGGGATTTTAATAGGGCCATTAGGTGGACAAGTGGTAACAGGAGTGCTGTGCTAACCAGTGGAAGGGGGCTGTTATCTGTATTAGTTACCTGACATAATTACAGTTTAACAGTTCTTTTTTCAGTGATGTAATCTGGGGATAAAACCAGCGTGACTGCAAAAAGGACATTCTTTCTCTGGAAAAGAACGTTCAGGTACCAGTCCTTTCATTTTTCCTTTTTGAATGTGGTCCTCAAGAACTTTTTTTAAACCTGTTTTTCTAAAACAGCTATTTTATTTGTTGAATGCCAAGATGTAAACTTAGACAGTATTTATCATAGCATGAGACTGACCTTATCCACTGTCACTGAGGGTCTTGATTTGTGGGAAATAATCAGGGCAGATAAAATGTTGAGAGAATGAGTAGTATTTTTTTGGATCAGGGTCTAGTAAAAACTGAGCAGTCCGTCGCTGAAAGACCCAAACACATGATGAAAGGCACCAGATACTTAACTCATTTTGGGTTAACTTCTGTGGGACAGGCTAATACCTAAAACTGAGGAGCTGACATCTATTTACACACCTTTATTACCAACTGTTTTTAAGGCTGGGAGTGGGGAGCTGCTGCCTTTGCCCCTCGTGGCTGAGCTGTGTGTTTTATCTCAAGTTTGTCAGGCAGGGCTTGCAGAACACAAGCTGGGGCTCTGCCAGGGCTGCATGTGCTCATCAAACATTGTTTAGTCACTGCAGCATGTTTATGCCATCTGCAAATGCATGTGCTCTCCTTCCTGAACAATGCTCTTTAATCAAGACCACTATTGTGGAGGAGCTAGCAGGAGCAGTATACATAATCAGCAGGATGCCAAAATTAGAGTTACACGTGCATTCTGCCTAACCCCTCCATGTCAGCTTGGGGTAACAAGCTTCCAGAGGGTGCCACTTCTCTGGAATTAGTACCTTTATCCATAATCTCTCATACTTCTGTGTATATTATTCAGAGTCCAAGTTGTTTAAAGAGCCTCATGGTAATAATAACAAATCAAGAGTTGTGGTGGAGAATTGTTAAGCCTATAGGAATTGCCTGCTATCTTTTATTTGTTAGGAGACTCTATTTTCCAGGTCTGTCTAAACAGAAACATCCACTAAACCATTTCACATCTGTTGTGCTCCTTTCTTTGTATTACAAAAGCATGAGATTTTTGTTCCACGTATTTTTCTGAACAATTTCTTCATTGTGTTAAAGCTCCCTTAACCTTTTTCTGGTTCTTTTTGATGGGTACTAAAAGAGCTCTTAGAGAATGTAGTGTGCTAGAGATGGTGTTAATTCCCCTGGTAAGAGCCAGGAGGTGAAGTGTGCCAGGCAGTGTTCTGAGAATATTTGTGTTCAGAGATGATGGTCATGATATTTGAATGATTTACATATATATAATATGAGTATAATGATATATATTCATAAATATACACTCAATTTTATCTTTTCCATTTATTGCAAAATAATAGAATAATTAGGGCTGGTGAGGACCTTAAAGACAACTTCTGTTAATTTCTTGTAAATTTTTAATGGAAATTATTAAAGGTGTTTTGCTTTAACAATAACTTGTCTTCTCTTGACAGCTTAATGTTTTGTTGTGGGTTTGCTTGTGGTTTCTTTTTCCTGTGAAAGTCAGTAGTGTGGTAG
Source organism: Irena cyanogastra (assembly GCA_013397155.1). Taxonomy (NCBI): domain Eukaryota; kingdom Metazoa; phylum Chordata; class Aves; order Passeriformes; family Irenidae; genus Irena; species Irena cyanogastra. Next base: position 68,665 of record VWZV01007383.1, read on the forward strand.
GAGGAGATGTCTCTTTTTTGACAGTAGTGCTTGATAAAGCTGAGCTAGTTAATCCCAGTATCACTAGAGCTGGTGAGACAGCTACCCTGGGCCTTTCTCCCTTCTCAAAGCAAATTTTTTCTTAGAAGATATTTTTATATTTTAAATTTAATCTTTAAATTGTTTTCTTTTAATTGCAATTTTAAGACTTTAAGCTAGATTTGCACAAAATCTATCTAGTCTAAACTCAGAGTTTATCATACTGCTCCTTCAGGAGTGTTAGAGTTTCATTACTGAAAAAGAGAAGTTTAAAACTGAGTCTGTCTGTCTTTCGTAGGTTAAAATTTCACTACACCATCATTTTGTAGTGGAGGCTCTCTGTGTGATTGCTTAGCTAATTCAGACATCAACAAAATTCTGCAACTGCTTTTTGTTTAATTTACCACATCTGACATACTTGGTTTTGATTCATCAAAACTGGGTGCAGTGAAATGTTTCTCAGTTATCTGCCAGTCTTGGATTTTAGTCAATTAATTTTTAGTTCTCTGTTGCTTTTACCTGAAGGAACTCTTGTATTTCATGGTGTGTGAGTGACTCTGCAGGTTTTGCTCAGTGACAGTTACAAAACTGGGTATTTTATGTACTTGGGCATGGAAAATGATGTCATTCAACAAATGGCAGCTACTTTAATTAAAAAAGAAATTAAAGAAAGTCCCTACATGTCAAGTCACATGGTTTAGGAAAATAACATCAATTCCATGACACAGGAGTGTTTTCCTTTCAGCTGCAACTTTAAACCTGATCCAGACCTTGACATTGGAAAGAAATATATTTCCATATGGTCAAAGAAATGTAGTCATTTTTGTTGAAAATTTTCATGTGGGTTTCTCCATAAAGCTATTAATGCTTCAGTAGTCTGGGGGGGTGACAAAAAACCCTCTGTGCCTTATTGTTTTAGTGCCTTTGAAGGGAAAATGGCAATCAAGGGAAAGTGGTCTTTATCAGAGACACTCTTTATCAAAACAGAGATGAAATGTTACCATTTACTGGAATATGATGGGAACCCCAGATTTTCCAGGCTATATTGAGCTCTCTGTAGCCTTAGATCAGGGAGGTATGCATTGATTTGAGAAGGAAATCTGTGTTTTGGTCTAAGGCTAAAGCAGCAGCTAAAGAAAAAATATTCTGAAATTGGTTTTTGAACATTGAGATATGCTGTGGGCAATGCAGGGGAAATTGTGGGAAAGCATTTTTTTTCTGTTTCTTAGAATTCAGAAATACAAATTTATAGTGCAGAGGTAACATTTATGTGGTGTCAGTCTGTGATGGATGCTTGAATCCATTATGAGTGTTGTGTAATTACTGTTTTCTGAGTACTGTGTGACAAGATGGAGACTGTATTTGTTCTTAAAACTTCTGGGTAGTACTCCAAAGCAGCTTATTGCTGACAATTACATAGATTGGCTGCTGCTAACACCCAAGCTACAGACTTCTGGTAGTTTAGGAACTAACCATGTCTCTTACATTAACACAACTTGGATTGCACAATGACCTAATTAGTCGAAATGTTCTGGTATTTCTACAGAAACCCCACTGGAAACTTACAACAAGTTTTGGAAAAGTACATTTAACCTGTTAATTGACTTAACGTGGCCTTTTTTGAAGGAACATGCCTTTTGAGAAGAGAACACATTTTTACTTTAGAAAAAGAAGGTGCCAATAAAACCTGAAGTTAAGACACATTTGAGCCCCGTAGGGCTTTTTTTTTTTTTTTCAGTAATTAAGGATTTCCCAGATGATGTCTGAATGGACTCTTGGTTTGCCCTGAAGTTGAGCATTTAACTGGGAGCTCATCCTTTTACAGGTCCCAGCTGCTCTCCTCAGTGAAGAAGAGTGAGTATTCATAGCCATGGGCTAAGGAGGGTTGTTTGAGAGATAGGATCTGGTTTCCTTCAGTGTTTGTTTTACAAGGATTATCTTTTGGTTGCAGTAGATGCCCAGCTGTTTAGCAGGTCCTAAATTTTCCATTCATTATCAACTTGACACCTATGGAAGATAGGCAAGATCTTGAGTTTCCATCAGGTCTTTCCCATGGGCATGGGAGCTAATTTTAAAACATGCTGTAGATAAACCCTTCAAATGATTGTTTCAGAGCATTTTAGGCTGTAGGATTCTTTTATTTTACTGTGTGCACTGTTGAAATTGGTGGGGACAGCAGCAGTTGCAGACAGTGGCATGGACACTAGATAGTTTTATAGTAGTGCTGTTGTAGGTATTTCAGTTTGGACTCTTCAGTCCAAATAAAACATCTTTTTGCTAGAAGTTCCACTGGGATTAACGCTATGAGAATGCTGGTTTTTTTTTTTCTGAAATCAGTTTTTCATAGTCCTCTCTATGTGGTGACTTTTAAAGCTGATCTATCTGCCTGTTGGCTTTCTCATACTTAGGGAGGTTTTGTGTACGTATTCTCTGAAGAATTTCAGCCTGTGTTTTTTGTTGTTTTACCTTTTCCATGTGTTACACGAGGAAATTCACACTGCTGAGAGAGAGTGATGTGCAGTACTTAAGTCAGCAGTAGAACAGATAGCCAAGAAAAAGAGCCTGGAACTTTTAACTTATTTGTCAAACACAATTACAAGTGAGTTTGGGTTTCAGAAATACTATTTATTGTTCAGTCCATTAGCTGGATCCTGTTGGAGCAAACAATCAAACACAGCTGAAGCAGCAGCTTTTCAGATTGAAGCTTCTAAATTTTGATCATTTCAGCTATGTGGCGTCCTTGTAAGTTGAAAATTATTTCTCAGTGCAACTCAGAAGTTTCCTTTGTTGAAAAGGGAAGTGTGAGATGTCAGAGGAGGGCTTGGTTCTCATATTTGTGCTAAGACTTAAAAACTGGCTACTGGGTCAGCCAATTTATGTCTCAATAGCTTTGGACTTGTACAGCAGTCATTCTTTACTGTGCCTTGACAGTGACTCAGCCCAGGCAGATTTCCATCCCCCTTTTCCACCCCACTCCCCTGGATTAGTCATATGCAATTTAGGAGTATTAGAGAAGCTGTTTCTGGGCTCTCTCTGCAGACAGTTCTTGATTATCAAAAGACAAAAGGACTTAATTCACAGATAGCTTGTAACTTGGAGACTTCATTCTGAACAGAAGTGAAAGCCTGTTCCTTTCCTTTAGAAAAAAAAAAAGTCACTGTGATAAAGTCAATGTCTGGATTTGTAAAGAAAAACATAATTACATTTTTACACTAAATTCTGTTAGCACAAAAAATCAGCTAAAAAATCTCAAAACTGATTTTGTCTCTCGTCTGTTTATAACATGCATCTTTTTTGCATTGTTTTCCCTTTAATTTCTGTCATCTTGCTTTTTTGAGTCCCTTCCCTGAAGCTTATTGCTGAGCACAGCTATAAAATGATCAAGCTGAAGATTAAAACTGCTAAAACACCAAGTTTGGTGCGTGTTACACCTTGGCAGTGCACGAGTCCATTACAAGCAAAGAGTTTCCATGGCTCCCCTTCAGCATCACGGTCTCAGCTGCTCATATGCCATCCATCTGTGGTCTTTTGGCAGCAGCCTAGGCTGCTGCATGGGAGTTTTTGGAGTTCTGAGCTAACCTCATATCTGTCTTCCCATCACTCTGGAAGTTATGAAAACTCTTCATGGCTGCCCTGGAGTGAGGTATTAAAATACTACCGAAACATGAGATGGAATTAATAATGCTGCGACTTAATAATGGGAATGTAGGTTTGGGGTTTGGTTGCCTTTTTTTTTTAATAACAAAGCCAATATCTTTGATTTAGTTTTCTTCAGCTGTGTTCTCTATGTGCAGATTATGGTGGATTTCCTGTACACACATATAAAGGGTGATTGATTCTTGTTTGATTAATTTGCTTTATGCTGCCTTGCCTTTAGAAAAGGTAATAAAGACCATGCATATGGTTGAATCAAGTACATAGATCTATATCAACAAGATTTAAACATTTAAAGGATCAAAAGTCTCACTGTTTCTTGATTAGGAAAGCACATTTAAATGAGGCTTTTCCTGCTTAAGTGGGAGTGTAAAAGTACAAAAGACTAGATAGAAAAAAGTGAGTTTACAGGAGATAATCAGAATAATGTAATGAAAAAAGCCTGCAACAGATAGAATTATGAGAAGGAATGTGCGGGTTTTTTTGAAAAATATTCTGTGAATTGTGCTAGGCTTATATTCTTATTGGGCTTATTGGGTTTCTGAATAATGCTGAGAAAAGTTGCCATCACTTCAGAGCAAACCAAGATGTTCCATTAGTATTTCTTCTCTGAATCTGAGAAGCAAAAATATTTGTATGTCACAAAGACAATCCATTAGTTACTAGGGAAGATATTACATAGATGAAAACATTTAAATTACCATGCTCCTCAAATAAATGGTGTCCAAGAGAGCAAAAGGAATTGGCTGAACTGATTTCTGGCTTGCTCAAGTCTGGTTTTAATGCTAAATCCATGGGAAGCTATGGAAGACTTGAAAATGTGCTACTGTTCTGTCAGCATGCAGTGGGTATCCTATCCCACTTGTTGGTGTTGAAATCTGAAGCTGCCTGTACTGTAGTCAGTCTGGAATTAAAGTAATAGGCAAGTCTGCTAAAATACTAAAGGGATTACAGAATGAAAATGTAATCCTGGCTGGTGAATTTCCTTTACAAAAAAAAAATCCCTCTGCAGGACAGGCTCAAGGTTTACATCCCTATAGTTACTCATGTCCAAAGAAGAGAATGTCAGGATCACTTAGACTGACCTACAAGTGAAAAAAAAAAAAAAAAAGATTGCTGAGGAAATCTGTGGATAAAGAATATCACAGTAGATTTTTCTGAGGTAGTATTGCAGAGGTTTCCATATTCTACATGAAAGCTGGATTTAATTATTTCTGTTGAAATGTCTGAGGATTTGAGACTCAGTGAAATAAGTAATGGCTGTGGTTCTTACATTTGTACTGTTGTTCAAGCCTAAAATATATGGGGTACATGTTTCATGTCTACTGTAGATAGAAATTCTCCATGAAATCTGAGGGCATCCCTGTAGGTTGTGTCCTTGAGGTATCCACTGCTGTGTTTTCATGTGTTCAGAGAATAAAATGTCAGTGAATTCCCACATTAGTTTCTTGTGTCTTGTATCACTCTTTGTCATTGCTTTGAAATGAGAATCTGCCATGCAAGTTCTGCATTTCGTTCCCCCTGTTTGGTTGATTAGGTAAGGCAGAATAAAATCCAGGAATGAAAGTTGTATCAGAAACCAAAGATTTTCAAAAGTGCCAGGGCAGTGGTATGGCTCTTGACTCATATATCTCTTTTGGGGCTTATCATCTGCAGAGTGAAGAAATGTGGTATTACTTTGAGATGGAGAGCAAAAAAAAAAAAAAAAGTGTCTGAGTGCATTTTCCATGTGGTGGAAAAGGCTATCATGAGGAAACCAGGCAGTTTCTTGATTTTTATAATAAAAGTGAGTTGGAAGATGTGATCTTTTCAAACCAAAATGTGAGAGCAACCTTAGAACCTTAGAACTTATCAGAAAGAGTTGTTTGAAACTGGAGAAATATTCTAAAGTTTCTTTAGAGGAACCCTCTTGAAAGGGTTTGAGAGGAGTTTGGGCTTGTAGCTTTTGCCAGCAATTTTCCATGTTGGAGAGATTTGAGCAAAGGTCAAGACTTAGACACTGAAAGTGAAATGGGTATGTTTAATATCTTGGTGTGTGAATTTAGTGGATGCTTTTTGAGACTGGGAAAAGCAAATTACTGTTTTCTCCCTGTAAAATCTTAGTTGTGGCAGTTCTGTGAACGAGCAAGAGCAGTTGTGGTGTTCTAAAATTGTGTGAAACATTGTTTTTTTGTGAAGTGGTTTGTGCCTGTGTGGAGGCTGGAGATGGAAGTGAGAAAAGGAGGACACAAAGCAGGAAGCCTCTGGGTGAGATACATACATTTGGTGAGATAAACTGAAATGGGGTAATCAGCCTCCCTCAGGGTGGGAGACGGGACTGGGTTAAGCAGGGCAGTACATGTCTTCATTAAGGCAGAACAGCTGTAGCTTGACATTTTGGTGCTCTAAAACTGGGATTGGCCAAAGTTCATTTTGGATCCTTTCGGGTTTTGTGCATTTGGGGTCCTGCGTCTCCTCTGGCCCAAGACCATCAGTGCATGTACAGTGTAAAGCTGAGAAAATAGTGCCTTGAACAAATGTGCTCTCCATGTCATGTTCAAAACAAACAGGCAGTGTATTGCTGTGGCAACCAGACAATAAACAAGTGAAAAAAAAGACAATCTCCCTTAAATTCACAGTGTGAGAGCAGTTAGTTCATTTAACAAGATTATCTTCTGTAGCTTGTGATCACCACAGTTGTAGCAACACTGAGTATCTGTATAACTTATTTGATGTTTCTCAGCCTGCTTTTTATCCCTACAAATTTATATTTCAATAAAGCTAAGAAATACTGTGTGAATATTAAGGATGATTGCATAATTAAAGAAAAACACAGCATGAGGTTGGCTCTGATGGTCTTAGAAACCGAACAGAGAATGGTGTCTTGTTTCATTTTTCTTTTTTTTTTTTCCCTCCAGACATCACTCCACGTTCACAAACAAGCAAACAAAAGGAGTTAAGCTCAGTCTTTAGTCCCTGCCTATGTACCTTAGCAGTGGATTTTGGAGCTGCTGTGAAGCCTGAGCTGGCAGGCGGGGAGGCAGCGCCGGTCCAGGACAGGGTGGTTCCTGCTGGTTACTCACCCACTGGACAATATGCTGGAAAAGCTTGCAGCACTGCTCTTTTCACCAAGTTCCTGAGTTATGAAGGGCTTCTGTTCAGCCCTGCTTGCAGGCCATCACTTTTATTGTATCTTGTTTGTTTTTGGAAGCATCTTTCAGAACTCACATTGGTGGGTTGCAGTTACTATAGTGGTCTAATGCAGGCTGCTTTGGAAATACTTTGTGCCAATCTTTAAAATAAGTATTTTTAAGTCTTTTAGCAAATCTTTAGACAGCTGAGACTGATCTATTTTCTCTTCTGAATCTGAAAAGCAAAAATATTTGTATCACGAAGACAATCCATTAGTAACGAAGGAAGATATTACATAGATCAGCGCACTTAAGTTTGTAGCTTGTTGAGTTTTATCATGGAATCAAGACTATTAGATCAATATCATTCCATGGTAATTTTGTTGGTACCTTGTTTTATAAAGTAAAAATTACGTTCACTTCTCAAAAAGAGAAGTGAATGTGTGTATTCACGTCACTTCTCTTGTTGTTCCTTCAAAAAAGGCCACATAAGTTGATTAAAAAGTTAAATATAACTTTTCAAAACTGATTACAAATTGGTTATATCCAGGCTATTTTCATTAACTTGCATGAGTCTGTTCCTGCTGATCTGGGTAATGAAGAGAAAAACGTTGAGTGCTCCTTGGGTCATATCTGCACCAGCTTTATTTATTTATGAATAAAAACACAGCACACCTGTGACAGCCTGTGATACCTGTGCTGTAGGTGTCAGATGTGGTTTCCTTAGCACTCCCAGGCACAGGGTGGGATTGTTGGGGCCGTCTTGTGCAGGGCCAAAACCTGGACTTGGCAGGAACTCATCAGGATCATCAAAATCAGGATATTCCATGATCCTAATTAAGTCCCAGATGTGGTAGCCCTCTTGAGCCCCTTGCTATAAGCATGCAGTTAATTTAGGAGCATTGAGCCACTGAATTAATTGAAAAGTAGTCTCAGCTCCATATCCAGACTGTTTTCTCTCTCCTGAATTGTATGACAAGTGCACAATTCTATGACCTGTGGGAAGGCAACTGTTTTAAATATTAAAAATCTTGATGTAGTTGGTCCAGATCAGAATTGCTTTAAGGCCTTGCCCTCCAGCTGTTTCAGTTTCAGGTTGGCAGTCTGAGTGAATAAAAGTTCCAGTCTTCCCTTGAAAGAAGTTTCTTTTGACTCTGGTACTAAGGCTCATATAAACTTACATTTTATTTCTTTCTTGGCTCAACTGGAGAACCACAGAGACAGGGCTGTATTCTGAGCCTCAGTGGGGCTGAAATGGGGTGTAACTCCTGAAACCTGACTGCTGTAAATAACAGATCCAATATAAAGCAATTCCTAGTTCTGAGTGAACAATGGAAGTATTGTGTATTTACATCGATTTTAAAACAGCAACCAGAAAAACCCCATACACAGGAGCATCATTTTTGTAAGGAGAAACATCAAAGTGATGGTTGAATATGGCTTGCTAACAGAAGCACACATCCCCTGAGCTCACTTTGGGTGCACTGGTTGAGATTGAAAAGTTGATGGCTTTTTTACAGGTACCTCGAATTTTAGGCTAACAATTGCTTTCCAGCTCAGCCTTGCAAGGAGAGCAGTCTCAGTAGCTGTAGGCAAATGGAAAGGTGAGATAAAAATAACAGATGCCTTCTGAATAATTACAAGTATGGACTTGCTTCTTCCACAACCCTACTGGGCAGGAGATAATTTCTGAGAAGAGTGATTCTGCCTGTCAGGGAGGAGCTGGCCCACTGGGAGGGGTAGAAAAAGCTGAGGGGAAGGTCTCGGCTGCATCATAAAAGTTCTGCTTTTACAAATCCAGTGATTCACTGGCACTGCCTGGTGACCTGAGTCACCGCACTGCTGGAGCGGGTGGTGACAGCAGCCAGCCCCATAAAAGGCCATTAATTAGCTAATTGCTGCTAAAAAGAAAGCTGTTAATGGCTCTCACTTTTCATTCAGCCCTCCTAAATGCAGAGGATAATGCAGGCTGAGCAGTAATATTGAGGAAAAATGAATTAATTTTTTTTTGCCGATGTTATTTACAAATTGGATTAAAGCTGCTCACTGCCACCATATTGTGATGGAAAGGCAATTAATGCACTTAGGACGAGCTTTCTGATGTTGGTAACTGGATTATACATGAAAAATAGGTTTCAGGCTGTTCTAAGGACTAAGGGGATGATGTTTGCTTTACTAGGCTAGCTCAGGATTTTTGGTGGGGAAAATTGTTCTGTAATTAAATGCTACAGAGAAGGAGAAAACTGTGAAAAATAATGCTAATTGTAGGGCTTCACTTCCTTGAGGTTATAGTCTACTTCCTGTATTTGTTGATCAAATATAATTTTAATTATGTTTCACACTTTTTGCAGGGATTTTCTGTGTGTGACAGTGGCATCTAGACCCCTTTAGGTCATGTCTTAAAGAAAAAGAAGTATTGGTATGGGAAACATCCAAAGTAAACAATAATGTAAAAGATTTGAAGGCAAAATCGATACATTTTACTGATTTTTAAAAAATTATTATTTATTTGAAGTCTGCCTCCTACAGTTGCCTAGCTGAGTAAGAATTTTAGCTTCCACTCAAGTTTTGGCAGTCCCTATTGTGAATGTTAGGGGAAAAGTTTAAAAATGCACGATTTAAAAGCTCAAAAAGATCAAAAGTCATAGAGAAAAAAAGAGTTAATATATTTGGACCCTATATTATGATTTTGAGACAATGAAAAATCATACTTTTTTTTTTTTTGGATGGGTCATTAGAGTTGGAGTTTAACTTGACAAAAGCAAACAAGTATTTGTTCTCCTAGTGCCATTACTGACCCCTTTCTTCACATTTTTTTTCTGAATGACAACAATTTGAAATGTTTAAATGAGAAAGGACAAAATCTTAATTACAAATCTTTAAGAAGAGAGGTTGAGGACTTTGGAGTCCAACCTCTGTAGAATTCGAGCAAAAGCTGGAGAAGTGCTCATTAGCCCAAGGCAAGGAAAAGTGGATGCTGTGCTTTGTTAATATCCCTTTTCAGCAGTGGCTTAGATTGTCTAATCCAATTTTGTGTTATTGGAGGAAAATTTGAAGGCGTGTGGATCGTGGGCCATCTACACTCAGGAGATACTTGTTCAGGTAATTTTGAGTTGAATAATCATTATTTCTATAACTCTGGAATGGAAATGGTGTAAATAACTGATTTTCACTCAACTATATACTGCAAAAAACTGCTTAGCTTCAGGTTGAAACAGAATTGTTCTTGTGTATTGTCACTTTTTGAATGCAGGTTTTAGAAAAGAACAAACAGAAGCTGAGAACAACACTTGGTTTTTAATTCTGTTTAATTAATAGAATTAATTAAATTCTATTTCTCTGTTAACTTTTCTCAAAAACCAGTGAAGTGGCTTCAGTTTGAAAATACTTCAAACAAGTAATCTGAGTTAGAAGAACTACTCTGAACTTTGGACACATTCATCTGTACTGATAAACAAATGTGAAAACTTTATGGGAGGGAAATAGTCTGTGGCAAAAGGAGTTGAGTTTTGAAGGAAAGGAGAAAAACAGTGGAATAGTGGAAAGAAAAATGGAAGGCAGACTCCTAATTTTTGTGTCTCAGTTCACAGTGGAAGTGATTTGCAGCAAAAAGGCACAATGAAGATCACACTTGCAGAAGGGTATTTGAGTTTTCTGATGCTTTGTGAGCCTAAGAAATAGGTGAAGGATGAGAATTTTATCTGTTACAAGATAATTAAACCCATTGAAATTGTGGTGAATTTGTCCTTTGCTGTTTTCTGTTTTCTTTTTGCTGAAGACAGTCAGCAGCTCAGAATACAAGAGTAAAAGGTTCTGGGATAGGTGCGGTGATGCTGCAAATGAAGTATTTCAACAGGCAGACAAAATGCATTTGTAATGCTCTGACATTAATTTCTGCTCAGTCATCTTACCAGTTAACACCCTAATAGCTGAAACAGTGTAAGAAAACACAATAACAACTGGCAGTGTGTGACCAGACCATTGTCTGGTCACAAATTCAGGAAAGCAAAGACAAAACTGTGGAAGGCTAAAATTTCCAGAGACTAGGTGTGAACCTGTAGGAAGTGGTTCTGCTTTTCAAAGCATTGGCCAACACAGATATTGGAATATTCAAAGAAAAGGTAAAATGTAGAATATTTTTTAAAATTGCATTTTGATTTCCATTTTCAGAGGACACACTGTAATCAAATTTCCAGTGTTCATCTTTATCAAAACTCCCCAAACTACTAATTTCCTTGGCCTTTCAATCAATATAGGCAGATGCATAGTTTTTCCATCTGTTTCTTCATAGTCTTTTTTGTTGGACAATATGCAAGTGAAAAGGGAAAACACTCTTTTTGTTTGTTTTAAAGAAATTGTCATGTTACAGTCAAACAAGAATAGAAATCCTGAGCTGGAGTGGAAACCCACTATGACATAATTAGAGATCACTACTATCTAGTCTTCTGAGTATTGTGTAATTGCTGTTAAAATTCTCTTAAATTCGCAGGTTTATTTTTTATTTTCCATTAACAGGAAATATGAGCAAACAGCCCTTTTAATGGAAAAGAAAAATAAAGGTAAAATGCTGGGTTTGCACAGATAGTTATGCTGTATTTAAGAGGTGCTGTAAGCTTACATGAATGATTAAAAAGAGAGCTCACAGGACTTGAGTATTTGCTGATACTTTAAGTTGTCTATGAATTAGAGTAGTGCTTGAATTGGAGTAGTGCTTGAATAGTATTCCTTTATTTTCTGTCCATGGTAACCATGACAAATTAACCCAAAACATTCACTGTCACTAGAGAACATAAATCTTTCTTTTCTAACATTTTTGCTGTATGCAATTAAAATAAACAGTTTTATTTCCTGTAAGCCCTTGTGAAATAGCCATTATGAATCAAACATTGAGAGTTTCACTCTCAAGCATGAAAGTCTCTGAACAATGTATATTTTGGTACATATTGAACATTTTCTGTAAGCTCCCATAAATAAATCCAGGAAATGTCGGTCCCTTGAGTACCACCTTCATTAAATCTGGAGCAGCTGTTGTTGAACTTCCACCCAAACATATAATGGAGTCCTTGACATCAAAAACTCTTCTATGGCTGGCATATTATTGTAAGTCTTTGTAAACATGCATTTGTTCTGAAAGAGGGCTGATTCTATCAAAACTACAAACTGGTTAATGCTGTGGAAAATGGAACTCTAAACCCATTATGCTCTGGAATATGATTAATGGTAAACAAACCTGCATTAATTGCTTATTTGGGTTTTTTGTTTGTTTGTTGAGCTGGGTTTTATTTGTTTGTTTGTGGGTTTAGGATTTTTTTGTTTTATTTTTGTTTGGTTGGTTTTGCGTGGTTTTTTT
>VWZV01007383.1:80818-122919 GCA_013397155.1 Irena cyanogastra
TTGTTTGGTTTGGTTTGATTTGATTTTTGTTGGTTTTGGGGTGGAAGGGGTTGTTGCCTCAGTATTCTACAAGATGAGAGAGTGGCAGAGAACCTTGTTGTGATAATGGAATAATTATCACATAGTGTTAAAAGTTACAAGAGTTATAAGATATATTTCCTGAAATCACGGTGTTGCCATGGCTGAGAATATCCATGCTAGAAAACTGTAATGCCCTTACATTCTTACAAGTTGAGTAGGGCCAAAATGTGTTAATGTTTCATCACTCCTGGGAATTAAATTACTCCGAGTTTTTTGTATCATTGCTTTTCACTACTTGATTGAATCACTTCAAATTCATGGAATTGTGAAGTGGTTTGGGCTGGAAGGGACCCTAAATCCCATCCATTCCCATCCCGTGCCATGGCAGGGACACCTCCCACTGTCCCAGGTGCTCCCAGCCCCAGTGTCCAGCCTGGCCTTGGGCACTGCCAGGGATCCAGGGGCAGCCCCAGCTGCTCTGGGCACCCTGTGCCAGGGCCTGCCCACCCTGCCAGGGAACAATTCCTGATTCCCAGTATCCCACCCAGCCCTGCCCTCTGGCACTGGGAGCCATTCCCTGGGTCCTATCCCTTTGTCCCTTGTCCCCAGTCCCTCTGCAGCTCTCCTGGAGCTCCTTCAGGCCCTGGCAGGGGCTCTGAGCTCTCCCTGGCACCATCTCTTCCCCAGGTGAGCACCCCCAGCTCTCCCAGCCTGGCTCCAGAGCACAGGGGCTCCAGCCCTGGAGCAGCTCCATAGCTTCCTCTGGATCTGCTCCAGCAGCTCCTTGTTTTTCTTGTGCTGAGCTCTCCAGACCTCCACAATCTGTCCAAGATCTGATTTCACCCTGCAGGGTGCGTGGAAGGAGCCCTGTCTGTTCAGGACAGTGTGAGCTGCTGCTGATTGCCCAGTGAGGTTCCACCTTTCAGCTCCCCAGGCATCACCACGTCCAAGTGTCCTTTGCAAAATCACTGTCTGAAATAGTATGAACCCAGTTTATGTCTGCAGAGGTAGAAAGCCTTTCCCTGAACTGACAAGTGTTTTCTTTTTCGCTCGGCAGAAGTTCTCATGCTAGGAGGGATTGTTTCATCTCCTCCTCCAACACTGTGACTTCCCAATGTTTCTGCCAGGAAGTGGCTGCTTTCTGGACAAGTCAACCATCACAGTTGATTTGTGTTATTGTTTGTTTTACTTACAGCTTATTTAAATATAATGTTATATTTAAATGTTGCTCCCAATTTGTCAAGGAGAAAAGTGAGAGGAGTCATCCTGTTTGGATTTTGCTTTTCAGTTGCTATTTTTTAACTTGAGAACCAGTGGAAAGGAAAAGGAAGCTTGTGTATAAGACTTATGTTACTGATTTAGAGAAGAGAGGCAATAATCATGGCATGATAGAGAACTTATCTTTATAAATAAATCCATCCTTAGCTACAATTAATGAACTGAAGTAGACGAGCACTAAGTATCCTGACCTCTTGCACAATGGGCTCCTCCCTGTGGGTTTTGAAATACAGTATTTGTTTTCATAGTAGTCAGGATTCCTCCTGGTTTTGACGTGAATTATCTTGCAGGTCTGCAGAGAGCTGTCTTTTCTCTTGGGAGGGCTATGACAAAAGTGTTTTGTTCTCCATTGATGAGATCTGCCTCACTGTGTGTGTGGGGAAGAGAATAATGTCCCTAAAAACAGTTTTGCAATTGCACAGTTTTAGCTGCAGTCTTGTTTGTCTAGAATGCTATCCTGAATTACTAATCTGTGACATTTATATGAAAGTAAGATATCAGTTAATTATTGTTGTAGAATACTGCCCTAAATTATTAATCTATGAAATTTGTTTGATGGTAAGATGTCAGTTAATTCCTGAGACTTTATTTAGATGAAAACAGAACCCAGATTTTCTAAACATGCTTCTTCTACTCTGTAATCTCTAGAGCCACAGAGGGTTTATTCAGTTGGTGGTGCATCTTCTTTTCTGGAAGGGGCTCTCTGAATCTCATTCAGACATGACACAGGTGGTCATGACTGTGATCTTTTATGGTAAACTACCTCTAACTTCAGGTTTAAGGAAGAGAAATCATGATTGCTGTGAGCTGTAGCTACTTAATTCTGAACTCAGTAGACGATTCTATGCACAGGAATGTTGGTTCTTGAGATCTGATAAGATACCTCCTATCTCATAAGATTCTGCTCAAATTTATTTAAAGTGAGTTGAAATAGATTCATTTGCTGCTCTTTGTCTTGTCCCCTTGTGATGTTCCAAATATAAGTGCTCAGATGTGTGAGCCTTTCTGCTAAGAGTGTGAAAACTTGGAAAGACAATGACCATTTTGCACTTCTGTGCACTTTCTAGTAACTTTTAAACACCCGTTCTTCATTCCATGTGTTTTGAAGGTAGCTGACCTGTAGTTCTTGGTGCAGGAGTTTTGTATTTTGGGTTAGTCCACTCACTATCTCTGAGGAATCCCAACTTGCTGGAAGTTGGGTTGGGCAGACAGTGGACAAATTACACTTGTTTTTAAAGTTAAACTTCTGGAGTTTGAAGACCCAAGTATTTCCAATGTATTTTTAAAGGCTAAAGAATGGAAGTTCCTGCATCTGCTGTGGAAGGCTGTGTTTCAGGTAGATTTCAACACATAAAGGTGATGAGATTATTATCAGATCTCTTTTGCTTCTTGAAAATTTAATCCCCATGTTCAGTTAGCATAGCATCATTTTTGTTTTAATCTCCAGCATATTTGAATTGCTACACTCCAGTAGATAAAAGCAAAATGTAGAGACAATAAACATGCTGCTTTTGCAAGTTTCAGTGTGCTCTGACATAATTCTATTAACAGAAATTTGCATAGCAGTTACCTATTTTCTTTTGTTCCTTGGTACTATTTGCAAGCAACTTTTGCTGTGACTACCATCATCACTTTCCAATGACTCAAAGTAAGGGGAAAGAAATGATTTAGCAGTGTTGAGCATCCTTACTTAACTTTTATTTATTTTAGTGATTGTTTAAATGTTAACCAGCCAAAAAAAATGCAGTCAACTCTGAGGTTGGTCTGAGTGGTGTTGGCTACTGGCTACAGGACTCTGGTCTTGCAAAACATGAAATAATATTCTTCATTCTGCAAGTCAGGCACAGCATAGGGATATCTCCTGTCTTTTTTTTTTTAATGAGTTGCTATACTTTGGGGTTTTGTCAGCAAAGAGCTATTCCAGAGTGCTGTGCTGCTGCTCTGGTTCATCTCTGGCTCGTGTTTGTGTGGGCTGGTGTGGCCACTAACACAATTCTGCTTCCCAGCCTGGGCTGTTTCACACTGCCAGTGTCACTGCAGTTCAGCTGCATGGGGCTTGAAAGCACCACTTCCCCCAGCTTACATCTCAGGATAAATAATCACATCTCATGTGTTTAAACCAGCTGTCCTGGAGCATGGAATGGCTTCTTTTCAAAAGTCTCCTCGTGTATTTCCGTGTGCTTGGCATGCACAAAGTGGGATGTGCTCAAAGGAGCAGTTTCCTTGTAGGTCCCTAAGAAAACCTTGTGTTACTCTGGTGGGAAGCAAGTTTAGTGATCAGTTCTGTAGTTTCAGAAATGGTGGTGGGTCTCTTCTGTTTCCTCAGGCAGGGATAGTTTTAGATGTTATCTGGGGCCAGGTTTTTGCAGGTCTGTGGCTGAGCAGGCAGAACCCCAGTGAAGTTATATTTAGCAAAGTGGAGATAACTGCTTGCCTGAGGACAGCTCAGACCATGCAAGTACTTGTTTTAGCCTCGTCAAGGAGAACCTACATGAACATGTCAGGCCTGTTTAGCTCTGGACATGCCATTGTTTCACCAAGCACTGTGTGTTTGACAGTGAAATATTGATACAAAATAAGAAAAATTGTAAAATTAAACTTCTTACCACTCTCCCTGTGCGCAGGGCTCTGTGTAGGGTGGTCTTGCAGTCAGGTATTCCATCAGAGCTCCCTGGGCAGGGCTTCCCCAAGTCACCAGAATCAGAACCTCCCCTTGAAAATGGCTTCTTGACAGACACATCCCTTGACATCTTATTTTGTCCATAATTTTGGAATAGTGATTTTTTTTAATGCTGATAACTGATGGTTGACATGTGGCACTGAGACGTTTCGTGCTTTAAAGGAAAAATTACCTCTCCATCTTCAGCTTGCATTTGCTGCTGTGTATCTTCTTTTCCAGCTTGTTGCTGGCTGAAATACATGTTTATTGAGTTTTGCCTTTTTTATCACCTCAGTGTATGCATTGTTCTCTGGTTGTTGGTTCTTTAGGTTTTTTTTTTTTGTTTGTTTGTTGGGTTGTTTGTTTGCTTTTTGGGGTTTTTTTTTTTTGGTTGATTGGTGGGTTTTTTCTTCTTATTGATTGTGTTTAACAGCACTAGCTCAACTAGATGTTCTTTATGATGATCCTACTGCTAGTATTTTGTTATTCTGTAGTAAATAAGATAGCAATATTAGTATCTTAATATTACATTATTATCCTAATAACATATTGCCTTCGTGTCCTAATAAGAAAATATGAGTGCTTAAAAATCAAGCAAGCACAAAGCAGAAACCAAAGCCAAACAAAACCACAAAATCCCAGCATTTTCTGGATCATAAGAAACGTTTAGTTCTACTGCTATAGATTTCAGAAAATCCACATATTCTCCCTTTTGCGCTGGTTTGCTGGCAAGTAAAAATGGAGAAAATAAAACACAACAGACCTGAACAATGATGTTTTCTCTCCACTGAAATTGCTGCAAAGATGAAAATACATTCTGGTTCTTTGCCACATTGAGCCATTTCTGTGATAAGTGTTCTGCTCTTGGCCTCTGACAAACTGCTGAAGCCATCCAGAGGAAGCCTGTCCCTGCCTCTGTGCTAGGAGACTGCAAAGTTAAGGAGACTGCACTCATTTCACTTGATTCCTTGGAATTTTTTGCCTCTGTTTTGTTCTGCAAATAAAATGCCCTGATGTGACTTTTTGGTGCCCGATGTGCTTTTTGGAGCACCTCGTGTTCTAAAACATGATCCCATGAAGTCTCCAGTTGTGCTCTGTAGGATCCTAATGGTGAGGGAAAAAATGCTCCACTTCATCCAGGGTTGGCTTGGCTTAAGAAAACATTAATTCTCTAAATACTTCGTCACGAAAACTTTTGAAAATGGTATTATGCGGAAAAGAAAGTAAATGTTTTGTTTGTGTTGCTAGCAACCAGTTTAGTCTAACTTTTTTATCTATGAACTATATTTCTTTTGCAGATGAGAATTTATAAGATTTCAGGGAAAAATATTTTCTAATTGAATCCATTCCAGCTTTTGATCTGAGTAAAAACTTTCATTGTGAAAAGATGTATTATAATTAATTTTAACCATTAGGTAAGAGATTTAAGATAGGAAATTTTTTTGTCTTTAGATAGATTCAGGTGATTTGAATTTTCAGAAAATCTATTTTTATTAGAACTATTATTAGAACTTAATACGGGTTTCTTGAATGCAAAGATTTGGATGCCTTTTATCATTCCAATAATCCATATAGAAGAATTACTTGCTGGAGTTGAATTTGTAGTGCCATTGAATGGATCTGACGTAGAACTGAATAATCAACTCGCATCAGTCAGGGTGAAGTGACATTTGATCACTCAGGAATGACCTATGATAAGTTAATGCTCTGAAACACCCTTTACCTATGGAATGAAAATGTCATATTTTAATTATTCTTACATGAGAGAGTCACACAATGGTTCCTCCAGACATTTGTGGGGAAATGGCTCCATGGACCATCAGTTTAGAGTTCAAGATGTGCTTCTGCTCCTGCTGAACCTGGAGATGGTTCAGGTTTGAGCTGCCCCTCTGTGTCATTAATTTCATGTGAGAGCTGGGTTTGCCTCGTGGGTCTGTGTTGGCGCCACTGTGGTCACAAACACTTCACTGTTGTTGAAGGGGTTGTCCTTATGACAAAAAAAGGGGAAAATGCACCCCTCAGCCCACCTCCAACCAAGTGAGAATCTCTGTTAGCTGTGAAAATTTCCGTCCTGCTATTACTAGAGTGTAGTCTAGAACAAATGCTGGTTGTCAAATTTCTACCTCTCTGACGGTGTTTTACAAACAAAGTGAAGTACTCCCTGATTTTTAAAAATACTTCATTCTTATTTTTCTTAAAGCTCATTTAAAGAGTACCCTAAGGGGTGGGGAAGATCTTTTCCTGCTCATGAAATTGAACAATAAGAATAGGGATGTAACCATAGGGAGAGAGAAATCAGTAAAGTTTTCTTCAGCTGCATTGCATTCCTTAACTTGAACTTGTGCTGATTTCTTTCTATGTGAAAATGAGATTTTGGCCTTTTTTTTTGTTTTGTTTTGATTTGTTTCTTTAGGTTCTTGAATGGAAAGAAATGCTCTATTCATGTCTTGACAATTTATAGAAATGTTTATATCCTTCTATGAACTCAGTGCTGTTTGGAATTTTGGCTTCACTGGAATTTTTTCATATTCAGTACATATATTTCATGATGCATTGAGTTAATTCCATGTTTGTGGGTGGGGCACAGCATACACAGATGTTCAGATTGCTCAGATTAGGTGCACAATCTGCAATTTGTTGTTTGGGTTTTTTTTGAATGGGATAGAATAACTCCATTCAATGAAGTTTTTGTTAAGTAGTTAGGTGTTTGGATATTGAAGGCTTCAGCAAGTGGCTGTCAGCATCCTGAAGGGATTTTTTTTTTTTCAAACAAAGGGTAAAATACCATCCTGAAAATAGTCAATGCTTGTTCTAAATGAGTGCAGTGTTATTACTCACACTGGAAAATTGTTTGCAGCGCATAGGCTGGGAACACTTTTATATTTTGCCTTGGTCTAGGCATTATCTCATGCTTATTCACGTGGCTATACATTTACTTTCCAGAGGGAGGGGGGGAAAGTGAAAAAGTCGTGTGCAACCCTGGAGCTGTTCACTGCCAGTATATTTGGGGGGAATCAGACCCAGATTACTGCAGGACGTTGGCACGTCAGCTCCAAGGGTGTATTCGCCCAGCACTTTATAGTTTCCATTACTTCCCAAAGCCTAAAGGTCAAGTGTTTGAAGGGAAGCAGCTCCCAAGACAAGTTGTCTTCATATCTGACAGTTATTACTCCAGACATTTCAGTTGTGCTTTATTACAGTTTTTAAAGGAAAGCTGCAGTCTGGGCTTCACGTGTAGGAATAGGATCAGTTGACAGGTAGAATTAAAATACTTCTATTATGCAGCACGTAATGTGGTGGTGTTTTTTTTAATCTTGGAAGTATTAATCATTTATATTTTGTTACCTTGGAACCTTTACTGACAGTAATATCACCAGCACTCCTGCAAGTCTTGCTTTTATTTTGGAGATTTTTGGCTGAAAGCACATTTAAACGGGTCTACCTTTCATAATGTTTGTAGAAACTTCTCTTTAGGTTTTTAAAGGCTTGCGTGGTGCTTTTCTTCAGAGTTTCACGTTCATGCTTTTGTGACTGTTCAGAAAAAGAGCTTCACTCTGCTTCTTTAAACATTTTACTTAAATAAGTTGTGGATTTTTTTCTGGAATAATTTTTGAGTTGGAAACCTGAACATAAATGAAGAATATTTAGAGGGGGAAAAAAAAAAAGACATCAGGTTAAATTAGAAATCCATGGCAGGAGGGAGGAGAAATCCCTGAGCAGGGAGGCTCAAGCCTCAAACTGAAGGAAGTTGCTATCTGATAAGCTTGTGTGCCAGTTGTTTTATGGTAATGGACCCAGGTTCTGTTCCTAGCCTCTAGGAAATAAATTCTGATATAAGCTATCTCATAGGGCTTTCCCTCTGAAATCCACATTAACACAGTTGTGAACTGTTCATGCATTTAAGCCCAGAGACCTGAATCCAGATGTTATGTCTAGAGTCTATTGTATTACTGGCACACTATAAATTACATGAAAAACAAGGAAGAAAACAAGTTTAGATCTCCAAGTAAAGCTGATTTCCTAATTCATTTAGGGCAGGTTTTAAAAATAATAAAAAGTGCAAGTGTTTTACCCTGCTTCCTAAGGAAACAGAGCTTATGTGGTCATGCTGTGTGCCTCTGCTGACTGCCAGCCTCTTACCTCCTCCCTCTCCCCCCAATAACTTCTGAAACTCCTGGACAATTTCAAACACATTTGACAGGAGTAAAGGTCTCAAAGATATCAGGTTCCTACTAGTTTCATGGAAATAGGTGCCTGGATGGAGAAAAAGAGACCCTATTCATGTGCCTGCTTTGGAAAAAGCTGTGGAATGAGATCAACTGTATTATTAGACACTGGCAAATCCTCATGGGGGAGAGAAGTTATGAATGCATTAACTAAGGGAAAAGCTTTGACTGGATTTCTCACCTTTTTAGACATTAGGGGATCCAGCACAAGAGTCATAGCCATAGGAAACCAGCCTTCAGTAGTTCCATTGCTCACAGACATTGCTCCTGCTCGGGGAGGTGGGAACACATCTGATCCTGCCCGGAGCCACGGAATTAATGAGGAAAAAGGTGGAAAAAAATAAAGGTCCTTTAAGGGTGTCCTGCTCCAGTCCTTTTTGTAAGCTCACTTCAGAGGCCAGGAGGTAGCAGGGAGTTGAATGGAGAATATTGCCTGAAGTACAGAAGGGAATGATAAAAAGAGGGAAAGCGTAGAAGAGGGATAAAGCATTTGGGCTGCATGCGTAAAGTGCAAACCTGCCAGTTTTTGTGTGGTGTAATAGTAATTTCATACCGAGCCCAACAAAATGCTTGAATTGTTGGTTATTCAAACAATCATGTTGTCACTGATTGTGGAACTGTAAGGTATAGTTGCTTGTTTCATGTTTATTGTTCTAAAAAGTAACTTCTGCACCTGATTTTTATAGATTTTTGTCTTTGGCTTTTTTACTGCAATTGCTTTGATTTTCTTTTTTTCCTTGGTGAAATGAAATAATTATGTGATTACCATTGGGGGAAAAAAAAGGGAAAAAAGTGGAAGAAATACCTGACATTACAGATGTTGAGTATTACCACTGCAGTTCAGTTTAGTATTCAGTGTATTTATAATTTTAAGAGATTCAGTTGCACAGTGGTCAAAAAAATGGGTGGGTGTGCTGGGGGGAAATTAGTGGCAGCTTTCTGTGGCTTAGCACCTTGAGAGATGAGCATTTCTGTGGTGCAGATGCTCTGCAACTTTATTCAGTTCAGTTCATGCCTTTTTTGGAAATACATCTCACTTTTTACAAAGATATTATTTGAGTCTTGCATATATACGTGTGTGTGTGTGTGTGTGTATATCTGTATAGTATGTATAGGTTTAAGGTTAGTGAGGAGGAAGTGCTCTCATGAGCAATATTTTTTAGAGTAAGTCTGAAAAAATGGTTACAGAGCAGTTTGAGGCAGTGGAATCACAGCCTGGGTAGATCCTGACCAGACCATGCCACAGCTGTCAAAATTCAGTAGCTAAAGACTCTTTCAGCCTGGGTGGGATTAAGCTTCACAGAAGTAGCTGATGGTATAGATATGTGAAATATGGTGTTTCTGAGGAGTGTAGAGATTAAACCATGAAGTTTTCCAAAGGCTTTAAGGAAAGACATAGATACAATGTCATTTATGAAAGAAATCCAGTAGTTACTTGCTCAGTAGATGTTTTTGGTACTCTAACATATGTACATGGCTTTTTTTCTTTTCTTGGGGGGGCGGTATTTAAGAATTATCTGATGTTCTTACTATTTTCATTTACCATTTTTAATTCCAAAACTATCTGGAGAACCAGGCATCCTAAAATGTAGATAATCCCTGTATCCTGGTGATTCTTACACAGCGTATGTGTGGCAGGATTAAAGGAAAGAAATGAAAAATGCAAATAGATTTATGTGACATTTGAACACTATCAATATTAAAATCTGTGTCTGTTTTCTATGGATTTTCACTGTCTACTTTGATATGGTTTACATTTGAAATTAAATCTACAGACATGGTCATTCACGGTCAAGAAATGCAAGCTGAAATTGAGAGGAAGGTTGTGTGGTATGAGGGGTAGAGAAATTAACATGTACGTAACCAAAGCTACATGGAGCTTTAGTCCAACAGAAAAAAATACTGGCTGAGAAATTTATTTATCTATAAATTATGGAGTCTGAACATGAGGGAGGGAAAAGAACACTGTAAGCCAGGGAATAGAGTATGTCCTAGAACAAATGGATACAAATTGGATGTGTGAGTGTGTCTGGGAGGCAAATCAGGAATAAATAACTGGGCTGCACTAACGAGATGAAGAAAATCCTTTGAAAAGTTAAATTCCTTTATGAGGGCGTTTATGTGACACTGTTTCTTGTGATTGCACAGAGTTGCAGGTCCCACAAAAATGATGTTCAGACCTCCAGAGCTCCTTCCCAGTTAGTAACTCCCTGAAGAGCTTTCAGGATCAGAGCCTGCTGCCCATGCTGAGCATGGGCTGGATGAGGGGTGGAAGGAGTAACAGAGCCTTCCTTGTCCTGCTGGGGATGTGTGTCAGTGTGTTCTTGCACTGGTGATGTTCCCAATTTCTCTGTGGTTTTCCTCCTTGCACCCCAATCCTTATGGGGCCCACAGTGCCATGAGCGTGCGGGGTTGAGGGTGTGAGCAGCAGTGGAGCACTCTCCAGAAAATACCTGGGAGCTGCTCCCATGCAAAATAGTGAAGCCAAAAGGAATTTAATTCCAGTGGACGTGGAGCTAATAGGATGGCAGTTCTGAAGGTTTCTGCAGCATATGGTAAAAACCTGAGGGAAATATCAATCACATCAGCTGTTTTGCTCTAGAGTAGATGTAATGCCTTCGTCGTGGGGAAGTTTGTTGCAGGCAGGGTTGTTGTGTTAAACTTGTTTTCTTGGAGTTGGTGATCATATTTTTACACCGTCTGATGTAACCTGCCAGATTTCTTGGCTTCCATGGTGCTGTGTAATTTTTTCTAGCTTCCTAGAGTGTGCTGTTACAAAAGCAACTTCTGCTTTCACGTTGTCATCACTGTATTGTGCAAGTCTAGTGTACTCGTTTCATTACCACACCCAGGGATGTCATAGTTACTGCTGAATGATTTCCCTCGAGATAATAGTGGCACAGCTTTAAAAAATCAAGACCACTCACTGATTGACTTAAGAAATAAAAATGGTATAATGCTTTCCAGATTTAAGCTTGTAACAATACTTTCTTTGTGTAAGTGTCAGCATCATTCATTTGTAGGTCATATTCTTTAACCCTGTACATGAATCTTCATTAACATTTTTCTATTTTAAATTCTTAGGTATTTTCGTAGTGAAAGCTTATTTTTATCCAAGTGTTGATTCTACTTTATTTCAGACTCTATGGAGTAGGAGAGGTAGCTGATACCTAACAGGGTATCACAGCCTGTCTGTCTTGCAAGAGCTCCAGTTCTCATCTGAGAAAAAGAAAGTTGCTCACGTGCAAGGCACAACTTCCTTTTGTAACAATTCCTCTGGAATGCAATTAACTCAAGTTTAATTAGTTTTAATTAGGACATTCAGGCTCTGTAGTAAAGAGTTTCCTTTCAGCACCAGGAGTAGACAAGGGTAGAGGACTTCAGGGCAGCTCACCTGTACAGCTTTTAACACCTTCTCCTAGCAGGAATTTTCTAGGTGGCCACAGAGCTGGTAAAGAGGACTGGTGCACCTCTACTATGAGCACAGGCTGAAAAAAATTGGGTTTGTTCAGCCTGTGAAGGAGCAGGTTGTGTGGAGACCTCAGAGCACCTCCCAGGCCATGATGGGGCTGCAGGGAAAGGACTCTGCATCGGAAAGTGGAGGGACAGGACAAGGGGGAATGGGTATAAATTAAAAGAGGGGAAATTAGGTGAGATATTAGGAAGGAATTGTTCCCTGGCAGGGTGGGCAGGCCCTGGCACAGGTGCCCAGAGCAGCTGGGGCTGCCCCTGGATCCCTGGCAGTGCCCAAGGCCAGGCTGGACATTGGGGCTTGGAATTGCCTGGGACAGTGGGAGGTGTCCGTGCCATGGCAGGGCTGACATTGGGTGGGATTTAGGGCTCCTTCCAACCCTTCACATTCTCTGGTTCTGTGATTCTGTGCTTGGAGCAGGGCAGTGTCAAAAGGATTTGTTGTTGTTTGGATCTGCAGGGCTTTCCTGCTCCAGCACAGGGGTCACAGCTGCTCTCACAGACTCCAAGAAACCAGACAGGGACTGCACAGCTGCTCCGTGCTGGTGGGCTGCTCTGGAATTTATTTTTTCCCCCTCAAATTCTTCTTTGATATTTCCCTGGTGAAAGGACATTGCTTGGGCAATACCTTGCAGGAGGCAGCATCTGTCTGCAAGGATGTAGGTGTTTGTGGGTGTGCTAGCTCAGTCTGAAATGCTGTTTTAGGGCAGAGCACAGGGATCTCTGTGTCTCACTCAGGGGTAGGGAAAGTTCTCTGAGTCTCAGAGGCTGGAGGAGCGAGCTGAGTTAGAGCCTGTAACAAGCTGTACAAGGTTGACTTGTGTGATTAAACCCCTATCATTCAGTTCACACACTGGGAATATTTTCATTTCAAAATCAGACCTAAGTATCTGTGAAGTGTGCACTCTCCAAAAATTATTTGTTAATTAGTTTTCAAGACAGAGAAAGAAAAGTTGAAATACTGTGGGTTAAGATTTAATAGGAGAGAGGCTCCCAAGTACACATGACATATATATCTATAAATACATCTATATCTATATATCTATATGTCTGCTATACCCTGCCTGGAAAACAAAGGACAGAATCTATCTAAATTCGTGGTAGTATTCCTTAAATACATTGTGAGTAAAAAACATTGTTAGAAGGGGTTAGAATATTTTACTGATACAGAGAGAAATCACAACCAGCAAAACAGATGTAACAAGAGTTTCCAGCATGATTTTTTTTCCTTATAGACACAGTGAAAAATTGTTGTTATTTGAAATAAGCTCACTATTAGTGTTTAGCTTCAGATTCTGACTCAGAGGAGAGGCACTGCTGTGTGAATGTCATCTCCTTTCAGTGCATAACATCTAATAATTAATGCCTTAGTTACGATAACTCATTTTTAGTGGAGTGTAGTAATGCAAAGATTATATAGCAGATATGTGTTACTTAATGCAAAACTAAAATTCACTCTCTCTATACAATACAGTAACTTTCAGTCTTGGAATCTTCTGTGAAAAATGTTTCATTTTTTAATAACTGTTATTTTCTTATGTGAAGCACATCTTCCCATAAGCATAAGCATCTAGAAGAAAAATTAAGAAACTTTTCAGTTATTTCTGAAATATTTTGTGTCTTATAATTGAAGGGATGGTTTCTTCATCCCTAGAACACAAACAGTGGGCAGGGTGAGAGGTCAGAGGAAAATGACATTTTTGTCATAAGCTCCTGATTCTTGTTTTTATTTCCTAAGCTCAAAATACAGGTCCAGTGGATACATGATGGCTGTGCTTTCTGATTAAGTTTTCTAAATGCTTCTGTGTTCATCTTCCTATGCCTTTAAAAAAATAAAGATATGAAAAAATAAAATCCCAACAAACAGTAAAACAGATATTGAAGGGCAGCAGTGTATCAGTCACAGTCAGTCTGTTGTCCCCTGGGACCTCTTCCAGATCTGCTCCTTCTCTGTATAAATGAAGTGTTTAGTGCTTCAGTGTTTTACATAATGTTTTCTTGAATGATCTGAAAGGGGAAGTAGAAAGCACATTAGTTACATCTGCAGATGATGCAGAGCCAGAGAGCTACAGCAGCTGTAAGGATGGTGAGAAATTTAAATTCATCTGGGGAGCAGCAAAGTGCGGGAATTTACAAAGCTAACACAAAAAAAAATTAAAATTCACCGTTACAAATTTACAAAATCACCTTGAAAACGTGATCCAAACCAAAGACGTGTTGCTTGTCAAATTAGCTTAGTGAGGTGTTAATGATGTTTTCTTTCACTCCTGCAGTAAGCAAGAGCTGTTTATCTTGATATCCCACTCAGTTAACTGT
Source organism: Irena cyanogastra (assembly GCA_013397155.1). Taxonomy (NCBI): domain Eukaryota; kingdom Metazoa; phylum Chordata; class Aves; order Passeriformes; family Irenidae; genus Irena; species Irena cyanogastra. Next base: position 94,790 of record VWZV01007383.1, read on the forward strand.
TTGTTGTGGTATCTTGATCTTTAACCACTTCCCCTGCATCTCCCTAGAACCGCTTGCAGTTTCCCTACTGTGGTTTTGGCCATGAAGGACAAATAACTGGACTATTTCTTCTTCTTTAGTTGCAAGGAAAATCTTAGCAGTGTGTGGGAAAAACTAACATCTCCCTTCTAATGATATACTTTTTCCCCCCACAACACTTAATTTTAATAGAATTCTGCCTGCAATTTACACGCCTGTCCCAAATTCAGAGTCCTTGGATGTAAAATTGTGTTATTTTGTCATTTTCTCCTCTACCAGTCCTCTTTCCAGTTGGGGATGCCAGCAGGACTCCAGAGCAGAGCTGCCTTCCTTGAGATTTCTTTTTTCTTTACGTTGTTTTAGTCCTGCTTTGGGAATTCAGTGGACCTTTTTGGCTTATCAGCCTCTCAGCACCGGGCTCCTGGTGGGGCAAACACCACTCAGCCGTAATTTGCCGAGATAGCAGCGTTGCTATTGTTAGTGCTGACGTCTCTGTGTGTTAAATAGGTGTTGTAAAACAATTCCGTGCTGCAGGAACTACCTCGGGGAAGAGGGTTTTTGGTGCTGTGTGGGGGCGGCAGAGCACAGCCACACCATCCAGGATCACGGAATCTCTGGGTGCTTGGGGATGGAAGGCACCTTAGAGCCCATCTCGATCCACACCTTCCACTATTCCAGCCTGCCACATCAGTTCTGTTCTAATTAGGGCTGTATCCAAACGTTCTGTGTTTTCCTGGAGGTAGCTGGATAATGTGCTCCCCACAGCTGTCTTAAATTAAGATTAGATGACTGGGAGAGGAGGGAAGATACAGAAGAACACTTGTTTTGCAGAAAACCTTACTGGTTTTTTTTTCCTTTTTTTAGTTGATTTGTCAGCACCTGCATGATAAATGTAAGCCTCCTGGTGATGGGCTTGCTCTGCTCACCTGTGTGGGCCTCCTAGAAATGGTCCACAGTTCTCAGTGTCTCAGACACAGAAGCAGGACAGTGAATTTTATTGTGAGAAAGTAGGTGATAGTTGCTTTGCATAAAGCCTGAATTAAAGATTAATCATCAGTGCTGGATTTCAACATCTGCAAAGATGGACACATACTCTGTGTCCCTGTAGCAGTGTTGGGTTGTTTTTTTTTTTTTTTTTTTTTTTTNAATTGCATTTGGAGTGTCTGCTGTGTGTCTGGCATGATATTGGTTGTGCAGTGGTACCAGCCATTCAGAATAATTGTATTGCTACTCACTTTAACCTGTTCTAGGATTATGCATTTTTTTATTCTTTTTGTGCAGTGAAAACTATAATTTGTTTGTCCTGATTAAATATATTTGCCTATATCTGATCTCAGTTGGATATACGAAGGCAGAAGACAAAAATGATGTGCTCTCCTTGCTATTTCCTTCACGGTAGAGGGTTGTGATGCTATTTATCTGTGCTACTGTGCCTCCCTATCTCTGTGAATTCTTTATCCAAATAGCATGGTGGTGGCCTGCAAGTGATGAAAAACAGTTTCCTTTACACAAACGTCCATCTTTGTTAATGCTGTCAGACAGCAAGTGTGATGTTCAGGGGGTGCACGCCAATCTGTGGGCTACTGATAGGGTAATCTAATTTCCAAAAATAAATTAAAAGCATCTTTTCATCTGTAGCCATCAGATGTACGCCTGCTAAAGACAACAACGCTTTGGAGACAGCACATGTGAATTTGGTGACTAACTGGGAATTAAACCTTTGGGTTTTCCACATTTTCTGATAGACTGACCTTGCTGAAGGAGGTCAGGATGGTATCATGTGTTGTGGCAGAGACTTCCACAGATAAAAGGTCCATGTGGAAGGACTGTTCCCTGTTTCAAACAAAGTCTTTAAGAGCTTTGTGAGCAGTTTTTACTGAGCCTTTTTCAGCCGAAACTTATGCATGGCATTAGTGAAACTTGCATTTAAAAAAGTGAACAAACAATAAGCATTTTTAATAGATGTCTTTTATGTAAATTTCCATGCCCTCCCAAGTAAAATGGGAGAAAAAAACGAATCAAACTGCATTTCTGATTTTAATAGGTGAGGTGCCACAACACAGAGTGAACACTTCCCTAGTGCGTACCACTTTCATTTATGCCTTTTTTAAGATGTTATAGCTGTGTATGCAAATTGAAAAGATGGGTAATACTTCACTCCATAGGGAAATGCCATGAAATTTATGTCAGTCTTGATGATGGCAAGGTAAGAGAGACAAACCCTTCTCCTTCTTCCACTCCCTCAAACTATTGTGTTGGATATTAATGTGTCTTCACCCAGGCTTGCACGGTTATAGCTCAGCTGGCACTGGTTTGTTTGTGTGGCTGAGCTATTTTTCCTGTAACATGACAGAAACAACAGTTTTCTGTTGCTTATCCCAGACGAGGCAAAACAAATGTGTTCATACCTCCTGTATATCCTCTACAGCATCCCCACTGCTGAAGGAACACAGTGGTTCATTACAGATCCTTTACCCTCACTGAACTGATGAGGCTGCCTGTTTAATTGAAGGAGTCCTTCAATGATTAAGAGCTCGCTGTCTGAACCCTGGAGGTGGCAGCTTGCTGGCTGGATTTTTCCTATTAGCTACATAAATCATGGAATCACCAAATCCCAGGATATGTGGGGCTGGAAGGGACCCCTGGAGATGCTGCAGTCCATCCCCCTGCCCAGCAGGGTCCCCTGGAGCAGGGCACAGGAAGGTGCCCAGCTGGGCTGGCATGTCCCCACACAGGGACACTCCAGGCCCTCCCTGGGCAGCTGTTCCAGCCTCTGCCCCTCCATGCACACAAGTTCTTCCTCCTGCTGGGCTGCAGCTCCTGGGCTTTATTTTGTGGCCCTGCTGCTCCTGCTGGCCCTGGCAGCAGCGAGCAGAGCCCGGCCCATCCTCTGGCAGCCCTGGGAGATGTTGGCATGGATGGATGGGATCCAGCTCAGGGCTCCCGGCTCCAGCCTAGAGAGGCTGCAGACTCCTTCTCAACATTATGTCCCTTTGGAAATAATTAGCATGTAGCTTATTCGACATATTCCCATATTCCTCCATTCTCCACATGACAAATGTATTACCTCCCTTTGGATTGAATGACTGTAAGGTATTTCTTATGCTTATTAAAGATGTATTTAAGTTCACTGAGCAAAGCCTCAGTGAAGTTTATCGTACAGTTGAAATAACTCATTCTTTCCTTGTGTCTCAGTTCAGACTTGGATCTCTGAAGCTGCAGGAAGTCCCAAAGCCAGCAGAGGCGATCAAGGAACTCATTGGTTACTGCCTGGACAGCCTGGGAAAGCTGCAGGCCAAAACTGAGCATCTGCAGAGGGAAAATGAAAGGCTTTTCAGCAACTGGAATGACGTGGAGAAGAGGTGAGTTCCCAGGTGGATTCACAGGTGACACCTGAGAAGCTCAGCAGCAGTGGAGAGAAATTTTTATTAATTTGAGACACGTTTTGACCTCAGTTACCCACAGCCCATGTGGTTTGGGATCTCCTCCCTTTGACAAAGGTGCAACTGATACTAAAAATGTGCAATTAAAGATGCCTTTATGAGCTTATGAGTTAGAAAAAAACCCTAAACACCTTAAAATCTGTGGAATGAGCTTCACTTTCTTTAGGAAGCCTTTTCATTAATATTATTTCCTATAGTTCTTAGGACTGGCAGTGTAAATTACTTACATTTTTGGGTGGGGAATAAATTGCTGTTTCTTTCATCTGTTTTTTTTTTTGTTGAAACTGGAATTGAAGAATGAGTGCAGTATTATAGGGAAAAGTACCATTGTTTTTCAAGAGATTTTTGTAATTGCTGTTGCATCTACAATCTGAATTGTCTATCATTCTGTAGTGAAATAATCTATGCTTGTTTCAGTAAGCATAGAACTCTTAGCACAGAGCAGTCAGAGATTTATCTTCCTTTTCTGTAGATTTACCTGAAAAAACACACAATCTAGGAAGATTGATGAAAGAATGCAGCTAATTTGCATTAATTTACCTTGAAAAAGAGAGCCAGCTTTTGGGAGGAGTTAGTTTTGTTTCCCTCTCATTAAAATGAGTAACAGTTTCTCCTGACAGTCTCCCTGACAAGCAGAGGGCCTCCCTAAGTAGTGTTTTACTGCTTGACAGTGTAATTGAACAATAGTGTATTGTAAAACCCGTGTTCTGTACTGCATTACACGCTGATGTGTAAGAGGCATTAGTGCTTGTATCAATTTCCATGGTGGGGTGGCACTTTTACAGAGTAACCCCAAAGAAAAGGAGGAGAAAGAGGAAAAAAGAAAAGGAAAAAATTGGAGTTGCATGACTTTGTTCTCAGTGCAAGCTGGTGGGTTCCTTTAGCATGTTTATAGTTTTGAGTAGATGAAAAATGATTTTTCAGAGTATACTCTGAAGGCTTTATGGACACCAGTCTTTGGCCACATCTGTTAAATGTAAAATAAAAATAATTCAGAAAGCATTTTCATTCAAGAAGTACTGGGCTTTTTGGTTTGGTTTTGGGGGGTTTGGGGAGCTTTTTTGTTTGTTTTTATATATTTTTTTAAATTTGGTGTGGTGTTTTTTTTTAATTCTTTTTGCCACAGCCCAGTTCTACCCTTCTGCCTCCCTTTGCTGCTTCAGCTCCAAACGCTGCGAGTTGCCCCGAGCTGAACAAAGCTGTGCCTGTCTTTGTTCAGGAGGCAGGATTTCAGGATTTACATCCTGCAGCACTCACGGTGCTGAGTGGTGAAACATCAAATACAGGGCACGTGGTGTGCAGAATTGCACTCCCGCCAGCCCCACAGCCCCTGCAGCTCCCTCTGCTCACAGCCTCTCTCCTCAGGACTTCATTAGAATTAAAACATAGGCAGGCTTCTGAGAGCTGCTTTTGTGCCCCTTAGTCGTGGGGCACTGGGTGGGATTATTCAATCATCCCATTTCCATCTCCCTGGTAGAATTTTCCTGACCATCACAGAGCCTTTGGTGAGCAGGTGGCTGCCTGGGCCTGACTCTGTGTGTCTGTGTGTGCACACCTCAGGGATGGATGAGTTAAAAGAGCAGAATAGCTGTTTCCTTTATTTCATATAGAAAATTCGAGGCAAATTAGTTCCAGCCCAGGTTGGACGGGCTTGGAGCAGCCTGGGATAATGGAAGGTGTCCCTGCCCATGGCAGGGAGTGGAACTGGCTGGGCTTTAAGGCCCCTCCAACCCAAACCAATCTGTGATTCCGTGGTAATGGAGGTGGCAAATTTTAAGTAATAATAACCTGTAGCAAAATAATTCCTTGAACAATAAAAATCCAATTTCTCGTTTGGGCGTGGGGTATGTATTTTGTTATCAGGTGTCTAAAATTTGTGTAGACAAGCCAAATTCAAAATAGCTGTCAGTTTATGTTGTGGTCATCTGCAGTGGCAGTGTATTTGAACCACAAGCAGATTATAAAAATGCAAGCTAGGTACTTTGGGCTTGAAACTCAGTCTTCAGCATTAGCTCATCAACATTCCATACCATTGCCAGCACAGGGGGAAGGCTGAATCTGAAATGCAAGGAAGCAGTGCTGTGGGATCCAGGAATTATTTTAGAGCACTGGGAACAGGGATGAATACCAGAAATGCTGAATTACTTCCCTCATAGTGTTGGATTGTGAAGGTTGCCACTAATAATTTAAGAAATGCCATTAAGTTTCATAGCTCACGTTCGCCTCTGTAGAGCATGTGTGATTGCTCTGTGTTGGGTCAGCACTTGAAATCTTGGTTTTTATTATTAATTTCTCAGTTTATTGTTTCTCATAGTCCCTAACAGTGGCTGGTTTCAGTGGGCTGTGCAGGATTTTTGATGCCTGTCACTTTTGGGTGCATTTTGGCACATGAAAAGCATTGCAGAGAGGATGCACAAATTGGGAGGCACCACTGCAGCAATTAACCCACATTTGGGTTCATCATGCTAGCAGCTGGTCTGTGAGATGAGCAGCTCTTCCATTTGGCCTGGGGAGATGTTGCTTGAGGGGCACAGGGCACGCTCAGGCAGCACCACGTGAGGAATGGCAATTAAAGTTTGTGTTTGCAGCCTCTGAGGTGTTGGAATGAAACCCAGCCAGCTCTGCTCCGTGCTCAGGTGGTGAATGCCTCAGTGAATCCAGAAGGTTCCACAGAGCCACCCCACCTGCACAATTAATGGACCTCTGTCCCCAAGACCATTGCCTTTTATCAGTCTCTCCTAAAGTATCAGATATGCCATATAATAGTGTATTTTAAAGGCTCATAACTTGCAAGTACAGCATTAATGTGATGCTTTTGTGATATTCAGTGGTTTTACGTTGAGTGTTTTGCCAAATTAATGCCATTCTGTGTCTGGAGAATGTATTTGGATGTGGCTGGCTTTGAATAATGGAGAAAAAAAATCAAAAAAAGGTGTTTATGTAAATGAAAACAATCATATAAGATTAACTGATGGCATACTACTAATTGGTTCTGCCCAGAGGGAAAAGTTAATATTCTAATTCTAATATTCTAGATGCTAATTTTTTTCTCCAGAGACTGAAGAAATTGGCTAGTCTTGCACTAGAGTTCTCTACTGTACTACTCACAGTCCAGGCAGCATCAGCTTTACTCCACTGGAAGTTTCTATTTACATGGGTTTTCATCAGGGGATGTCTTTGCAGCACTCAAGGGCCTCACTGAAGTTATCTTAAATGGCACTTTTTTTGGCCAAGTCAGCCACATTTCTCAATATTTGAACCAGCCTCAACTGCTCCAACACAAACCAGTGCCCTGTCAAAGTAAAGGCAGAGAGCAACCACTTTCCCTGTTTCAGGTGTGAGAGAGGGGATTATTCTACAGGATTTGATACAGACAGGATTAGCATATTTTAGACAAAATCCTTTCCCCCCCCCCATTTTTATGTATACAGAAATAATTACCATGAAGCATGTCCAGGCTCTTCTGGGCCCTGCATTAGGGTTTATGGTTCTTTGTGAATTGTCTATTTGTTCCCCACTAAACAGTTAACTTCCCTTTTGTAGGTGGAAAGTCTCCTGGTAGTTGATTAGTACCTATGATCTTTCATTTAGGAATTATTGGACTGATCTGTATGGTAATGATGTTCTGCTATTTGCATTTAAATTAGATGAATTATTTATCAACTATCAAGCATATCCCTAAAGCATTGAACAGTAGGCTTAATACTTCATGAGATTTTACACATTTCACCACAACATAAAAATCATGAGGTTTTTTTGCCATTGTCTTGCTTCTTACATCATATATGGTTATGATCTGTGAACAAAATAATTAGTATTTATGTAGGATGTCTGTTGAAATCTCTTGCCTTATAAATTAATATTTTTAAAGTCTCTTACATGTTTGGGTTTAATAGCATAATAAGCCTTCTAAACTTTTTTATAGCTTTGCACAGGCTGGTGAAAAAAATGTTTCGAAGTTATGACTATTTACTATATTTACCATGATCAGTAAGATTATCGAGATGTTTATTTGCTTTTTGTGTACATGGCTCATAAAATGTTTGTGGTTCAACCCAAGGACTGAAATGTCATGAAATATGAGGATTAAATACAGAATTACCTTTGCAACAAATCACTTGATTTTTTGTGCTCAGGTTTGCTTGTATTCCAGTTTTGCTTATGAGACTTTATACACCCGTATTCTTAATTTAATAGTCCCATTGTGCTTCCTTTTATTGGCATTCATCTACCATACTAAATTTTTTCAAAAACACGGAGTACATTTTCCTCTGAAGATACTGAGAGCTTCTAAGCATTTTTATATTTTGGAATTTTCTTTTCCTCTTCAAATATGTTTCACACCAGTGTGTGGCCCAGATTTGAGATTTGTCAAAGTGAATCATATCTGTTTATAATCTCATTATGTGTATCCTCCTAAAGTATGCCCACTGTTGTGATTCAGCATTGAAAATAAAGAACATTTGCCTGTTTAAATTTTAGTTGTTTCAGATAGAGGTTTGTAGAACCTACCCAAAAAAAAAAAACATGAAGAGAAAAGCTCACATCTGACAACTTTTTGCTTTTGGAAGCAGAGTTCTTTGGGGTTCTCTGTGGAAAAACAAGCAGGAAAAAAAGCTTATTCTGGCCTGTTTCAGACACAAGGTGCTGGACCAGTTGCGTGTGGTTTGGAGTGGGGATTCCTGGCTGGCCTCACGACAGAATTGTCTTCTAGGAAACAGAAGAATTGGTGTAACAGTTAATTTTGTGCTGCAGGCTGGAAAAATGCGTGGAAGCTAAAGAGGAGCTGGAGGCAGACCTTTACAGCAGGTTTGTTTTGGTGCTGAATGAAAAGAAGGCAAAGATAAGAAACTTGCAGAAGTTGTTGAGTGAAGCTAAAGAATCTGCAGTGGATGCCAAATGTGCAAGGTATTTAATTTCCCTGGGTTTCTTGGTGTGCTGCATATTTGAGTTTAGCTTAGTTCAGTTTCCATTTCCTTGGCCCTGACAGTGAGTGACAGTTCTTCCTGGCTGAGTGCTGGGTTATCCAAACCAATCCTGGAAGTCATGGAAGAGGAGGATTCTTTCTGGCATCCTTGCAAGCAGCAGCATATTGCTGTGGGTGCTGTAGCCAAGAAGGGAATGTTTGATGGATCTGCCCTGTTTTCTGCTGGGCTGCAATTGATTTTCCAATAAGATCATGTCCCTGCCCTTCCCATAGGTGGTAATTTCATACATATTCTCCCTGAATTAAGTCCTTTGAGAAACAAAAAATATCTTAATTTCTTTCCCTTTCTGTCGATGTTTTTAGGGACAGTATAGGCACTACTCAGATGGTTGTTAAGAGAGAAAACAACTATGATGCCAGCACTGATGAGGAAAGTGAAAATCCAGCACGGGCCTCTTTGCCATCAGGTAAGACAGCAAGCATTGTCTTCATGTTATGTCACAGACAGGCTTTGTGTGAATAAACCTCAAGGAAGGCAAAATACTGCCTGACAGATTGCTCAGTGACAAGCCAGCCAGAAAGCCTTAAAAATACCTCTCCTGAAGCAGAGTACAATACTGGCATTTTCAAATTAGAGAGGGGAGGTTTAAAAGCATGTTGCACGAGTGAAGGCACTGTCATTTCTTGCAAAGTGACAAATTACACACTTTGCAGAACTAATGACAGTCTAACAGTGTCTGAACCATCAACAATTCCATTTTAAATTCTAGGAATCATGATGTGTGTGCCATGATTGATAAAGTGTAAAAGGTAGCTCCTGACAGTTTCAATAGTGTTTAAAAAGGGGAAAGAGAGGAGGCTTAACAGCTATAAAAAGAGCTGTGTGCATAAATGGAATGAAAATGTATTTATAGCAGAATCCACTTTAATTTGTCAGAGAATTTTTGGCCTTGTGAAGATGCTCATGAAACTTAATCTGATGAATTTTTCCAGGACTAGAGCCTTGTAAAGTGTGTGGGATGCAGTGATGGCCCATTTTACAGTACAAGATATTTAACTGTGAATCAGAATTTTGGCATGTTTGTGATAAACTAGTGGGAATACCCGAGGCAAATGCTATCAAAGTTTCAAAACTGCATTGGTAGCTGTAATATGCCTATATATATATGTATAGATATATACACATATGTGTATAAAAATATGTACTGAAACTTCCCTTCATGTCTGCAAAGGTTGCTATGGGTTCTCTCACTGGAGCTTTTTATTTCCACCACAGGTAAAGGTAATCCAGACAACAATGTTTTCCTGTAAAACAGCAATTTTCTGTGCACATTGGGAACTGGCAGTGTTCAGGACCCTGTTGCCAGTGAGAAACAGCTTTGTCACTCATTTGGGCCTGTCTGCTGAGGAGTTTCTGGCTTTATATAAAGTAGGCAGAGCTTCAGACAAGTGGAGGAAATTGTGATCACAGAAAGAAATCATTTAATGCTGCACTGTGGTCTCCACAAGTCTTTGCTATTAGGTGGTAATTGGTCAGTTCAGGTAACATGATGAGACATTTGTTTTGTGAAAAGTCAAGGAAAAGTGGAAGGTGTGGAATCTTCTTCTAAATTTGGTGTGGCCTGACTAGCTCAGTGAGAGTTTTGAGACAGAGATATGTTTTTAATAATGAAAGCATTATTAAATATGCCCTGCTCAGGCAGTCATGAGGGACTGGACTCACCTGCTGTGTTTTCATTTGAGGTACAGACAAAAAATATACCTTCTTTTATCTTTGAGGGATGCAGTCCTCAGGGTTTTGGTTCTGACTGGAAGAGTTCAGATGCAAAATTTGCAGATAACATGAAGACCATAAAGTTAATGCTTTGGGTAACACACTAGAATTTTTCAAGGCAGTGGCACTGTTGAGCCCTCACAGTGAAATATCCCTGAGCTCAGTTGGTACGCTTCCTGTGTGCACAGCTTTCTCTTTCAATGAACCATGGGAAAGCACAGCTGGGTGCTGAATATCTGCAGTCTGTCCTAGAATTTTCACACTCAGAAAGAGGCAGACCATGTCTTTATGGAGAAAATAGTGATGCAGGGATGAGTAGAATGAGTGGAAAATGAAGCTCAAAGCTACATGAAGCATCAAGGACTGTAAGACATGTAAGATAAGAAAGATAATATTTGGGTTTTTCTTTTCTGTTTGTCTTAGTTTTCCTATATCCTAATCCATCATTGTATTTCTTTCCCTTTTGGACTTGAAATGTCATTGCAGGAGTCAATGAGAATTAAAAGATCATTGAGGTAGTTTTAGTCGATATTGGTGAAGCCTACAATCAAGAGAGAATATGATAATTAAAAAACATCTTTGAAGGAAAGTGAAGGCAGTATGTGTATGCACACATAGATGCACAGTAAAAATGCATTTGTATATATGCATATCCAAATAATTCACTATTAATTGAAAAAGCAGCAGTGCTCAGCAGGTGATTGGGTTTGTGTTGGGAAGGGAAAACTTGGGGTGGTTCCATCACAAGATAATTCTGTTCCAGCAGCTCACGGGGATGTTACACAGAAGCTGTGAAATCCAAACATTGCAAAATTAGAAAAAAAAATCAGGATTTTTTGAACTGCAGAGTTTACCCCTTTGTGAAGGTTTTTCTTAATCATCAATAATTGTTCTTCTCCCTGAATTTTTGGGGCACTCAAATGCCAGGGTGTTTCAGTGGATATGGAAGAAAAACCTGCTGATGTTTATTAAAAGAAAATTGAATGACTTATTTAGTTATCAGTCTGGTGTTGATCTGATGCAAATATTGTAAAAAGACCCAATGAATAAAAATATTAAGAAAATGAGTAAGAATGATTAATTGCAATCATTGTAAAGGGGCGGAAACTGGAGCCTAAAAGTTTACCTAAAATTTCTTATTTTTTTGGCATTTCCAGTACTATTTGTAGGTTTGATTTATGGTTTGCTTCCTCACAAGAGTTTCTGCTTCATAGCTTAAAGCAAAGATCAACTGAAACGTGGTAGTTTTTGTCTGTCCTGCACACTGATGTAGTTAATGCTTTATATTGTAAAGGAAGAAATTAAAATTGAATTAGTAAGTATTTTAAAGCACTCAGAAGAACAACTGATGATAATTACACCCCTTAGAAATAGTACAATGTTTATAAATAATTATACATTTATAAACAATATTGTATGTGATTCTACACAAGAGCTTTGCCTGTCATGACGTGAGCACGTGGGGAATTTGTTTGAAATCTTGTTTAGGGCTGTGAATGTGAGGTTGAGAAAGGCACAGAGCTCCAGCTCTCACTGCAGTTCAGTAAATTCTGAAGCAGCAGCTACAGATGATTTGTCAGGTCCTTGAAATGCCTGTGAGCTCTTGCTTGAGAGAGGAAGGGGGAGATGAAGGAAATCCTGCTGCTGTTCCTCATGGATGGAGTGTCAGGAAGGTTTCTTGGGAGCAGGGCAGGGTTGGTTTTGCTTTGGCGTGTTGAGGTTCTGCTCCAGGGTTGGTGAGATTCTGTGAGTTACCATACCCAGGTGTAGCTGTTGTTTTCTCTAGTGGTGCTTCAACAAAGTTTCCCCCATCTGGAGCAGGGCTGGAAATATCTCAGAAGGTGTGGAGTGGGATAAGGCTGTGGTTCCCTTCCTGTGCTGGTGGCAACTGGACACAACTGTTCTTCAGGGGAAAAAAACCAAACCACAAACCTCAGAAATTGCCAGCCTGTGTTTCTCTTAGCCCACAGGAGTGTGTGGGTGACTCAGCATGATGCCACCACACTGATGCAAGATGTTTCTGTCATTTTAGGACACAGAAACACTTATTCTGGTTAAGGACAGCCCAGCTGTTACAGATTCCTCTTTCTTCCCCTCTGCACTGAATTTTACTGGTTTTGTTTACTCCAGCTACTGAGCCCTTCCTCCTAGGGGTCCTGAAATGACAGTATCAGACTGATAAATCATAATTTGGTATCATGGTTGGAAATAATGGCTTTGTCCTGCAAATCAACTCCTTTTATTAACTGAAACATGATTTAGTGGTCCACGTGTCAGGAGGCTTCTAAAACATGAGCAAGGATGGGATACATGTTTCCCCCTCTCTGCTGCCTTCCCAGGAGCCTGAAAGGTAGATGGAGGGTGGTAGTTTACTCTTCACAGTACCTGGAAAGTGACCAGAAAAGAGAATATTATTCCTCCTTCCAGGTATATGACAAAACTGCAGGGAAAGATTTAATTATTGCAATATATTGTAGATATAAGGGATAACATAGCAGGTGAGACGTAGGCAATGGAAGAAATGGTTTTATGATTTATTGTTGTTATTTTCAGTTATAAATGCTATTATGTGTCTGCCTTTGGACAAAAAAAGGCTGCTGTGCACCAATTTACTCAGCTTGCATCCCATTTTATTTTCTCTTGTCCCTAAATTCTTCAGTTATATTTCACATTATAATTGGTAGAAGTTACCTCTCCTTAGGGTAAGGAGAGATGTCATGATCTGCCCTGTTGCATCAAATAAAATTTTATGATCTGTGTTTCTTGCCGAGGTGTGTGGAAATATTCCATATTCCCTTAGACATTCAGTGCCCACACTTTTCTGCATGTTTGATAATGAGGACAGGTTCAGAATTGGTTGTATTAAACTCTCTGCAGAGCCCACAGTAAATAAGAGCAAGCATTGTGCTGTCTCCCACTGCCTCACCATGCAAATGTTCTCACCCCCTCCATTCAAGCTCCTGCCTTGGGGACTGTGTGTTATGCCCTCAGGACTTGGTGGCACTTTAAATTTAATTAGCTCTCCTGTGTAGTCCAATCCACTGATGGCTTGGTGCTGCTGGTTAATAAGCTTTGATCAAAGTTAATAATAATAATAAAAAAAGCCTGTTGTAACAGCACCCGGCTGTGCTGTGCAGTTAAAGTTCGGTCTGTGAAGGCTTCTCTTCAAAAGTCTGTTTTTAAAGATTTTTAGTACTTAGCCATTTTAATTTACCTCGGGTTTAAATTATTTCTCTTTTTGCCAGGCTGTAATTAAAAATGGTTCATCCCAAGGAATAATCTCATTTCCCTTTCCCTTAAAGCTGTAGATACCCTTTTTTCTTTTGTTCTCCCTGAAACTTGATACTGATTTTTTCCCCCACAACCTGATGGTTTTATGCCTCTGAAATACTTGTGGTTGCCAAACTGGTTTCTCTCTGTGTTACACCAGGTGCCATGGTCAAAATACATTTACAGTACAAGTATCAAGATGTTCCATGCCCCTTTAAAAATCCTGTTGTGAATATTGCACTAAGAGGGAATTACAACATACTACTTTGACATTTTTCTATGAAAATTATCAAAATTGCTTATATCTCTGCACGTTCTCTACACATCTTCTTATAGTTCCTGCTTCAGCATTTAAAGTGATGCAGCTGAATGTGGTTGCCCCAAAATGAGTCGTTATTCAATGAAATTATATAACTGACAGAGTCAGATTTATGCTTTGTTAAGACTGTTGAAAATTTGGTGATTGATCAAAAAAATCAGACCAGCTAATGATCACTCTGCACAGTTAGGCGCAAGAACATTGGGTAATGTAAAATTCAAAAAATGTTTATTGTTATATTATCCACATACTACTAAATGTTACCCGTGAAAGGACTTTTATTTCCTTGGTGAGTTGTAAAATGTTTTCAAGTGCTATTTAATTTCTGCATACATCATCAAATTAACTGGCATTAATATATTTAAGTTAATTTGTAAGACCCTTATTTTAGAATCATTTTCAGACCAAGCTGGTGATTCCAAGCTTGATGCACACCCATGAATCCAGTGTTGGTTTTTTTTAACTCGTCAACTAAAAAACCAGGGTAATTTCAACAGTTCAGCAATGTGCACTTGGAACAGAGGTGGAATTATTTCCTTTTTTTTTTTGGAGGGGTGTTAATATGTTCATGCAAAGGAGAATAAATGACATAAAGTTCAAGTACTCAAGTAAATTAATCAAAATTAAATCCATTAATGAAGTAGTGCCTTTTTAAATGTTATCTCCTTCCATGAATAATCATTTCCTAAGCCTATTTTGACACCTGTTGGTAGAGAATTTAACTCCCCAGCTGAGAAACTGGAACATCAGTGGTGCTGGAGCTGTGCCACCACAGCCCTGCTCTGCCTCATCCTCCTCCAACCCACAGCTAAAGGAGCCATTGCTGGTCAGGTGAGCACAGGAACCTCCTGCCAGCCATCAGCAGCCTGCCAGGGGCAATCCCCATTCCAGCTTCTGTTCCTCCTTTAATCCACAGTCCCTGCATTTGTTTAGCACCCAGAGTAATGGTCCTTTTGGGAGCTGGTGCAATTAAAGGAATCCAGGGGCAGCCACAGCTTCTCTGGGAATTCAATCCCAGCCCCTTCGCACCCTCCCAGGGCACAGTTCTTTCCCAGTTTCCCATCTGACCCTGCCCTCTGCCAGTTGTAATTCAGACAGGAAGAAACAGCATAAAAAATGTTTAGGTGTATTTGATGATATACTGAAAACAAGATAATTGACAGGCAGAAAACACAGTGCATTTGCATTCTCTTCTTGAAAACATGTCTGTACTTGAGAAGAGTTGCCATTTGGTTTAGCATTTCTCTCGGAGAAGGATCCTTTCAGCAAGGAGAAGTATTGGTTCTTGATGAAGAAAGATTCCTAAGAGGGTAGTGATCCTGAACATTGGCATAAAAGCCCTTAGGGAATGGGCTGTCAATGCCAGCCAGCAAGCCCTGGATGCTGCAGGTGCTGGCACACCAGGGAGCAGCACATCCCAGCAGGGTTTGCTGTCACCTGTGGCTGTCCCACGTTCTGTAACAGCTCTTCTGATGCAGAGTTTGAGTATTTTGGAGGCTGCCTTCTCAAACTTTACATTTCCTCTGTGTTTTGGGTGAGCTGTTGAGGGGGTCAGGCAGTTCCCCAGTGCTGGGGTGCACACACCAGTTTATTTTTTATTTGGAGTGTGGCTCACCCTGGAAGGGCATTTGCTCTGGCCACCTGTGCAACATTCATTACCATAATTATCTTAATGACTTCCCAGCTGTATTACAGTGTCTCATCCCAGCAAACAGCCTATCTTGATTAAAAGTTGGGTTGCTCAAGATTGTACTAAGCCCTGTGGT
This sequence comes from Irena cyanogastra, assembly GCA_013397155.1. Classification (NCBI taxonomy): domain Eukaryota; kingdom Metazoa; phylum Chordata; class Aves; order Passeriformes; family Irenidae; genus Irena; species Irena cyanogastra. The sequence goes on from VWZV01007383.1 coordinate 110,307, forward strand.
TGTTCCCCTTGATTTATTGCTTTTCCAGGTTAAAGCACACATCCCTGTTTTTAACTGGAAGTTTTCTCAGCCAGGCTGCACCCTGTGAGTCTGGTGGATCTTGGCTGGATTTGAGAGTTGGTTTCCCTGTTTGGCTCTGCTTCCTGTAGCTCTTTTATTGTGTCTTTAAGCCCGGTGGAAACTTGATGGGAAACAGATTTTACACCTAAGGAAATGTCAAAATCATCACACTATCTAAAACAGGAATAGAAAACATGTTTTGTTTTAATGCTTTAAAACACCTTTGATTAAGAAGAAGGAAATCTTTCATTCTTCTGAAAATCATGAATGTAATACTCCCATAAACTTTTTTTTTTGCTTATTCCCTCCTCCTCTTCTCTACTGTCCTGCTTATTTTAGTGAATATTTTTGTTATTTATGTCCATCTCATGTAAAAGGTACTGTCCTAAATTCACCTTCCTGTGTGTCCTTAAGCTTTTATTTTTAGGGTGGCACATAGATCAATCTAAAAGACACTGAGAGTGGGGTGATAAAATTGTACAAGAAAAATTTGCTTTACTCAACGGAAACCATAAATGATGGCACTAAACTGATACACAAATTACACATAAATCACTTGGCATGTTGCCAGACTTCCTGGAAAGCAGTTTGGGGTTTTTTTTGTCAGTCGTTGTATTGAGAGGCTGAGAAGTTCCTTTTCATCTGTCAGATGAAAGGCTCTTCTCAAGGACCCTTTTCCTCAATATCCGTGACACTGCATACGTCATGTGCATGGATTTCATGCAGAACATTAGAAATTTGTAAAACTTGGAAGGGGAAAAATGGCCTCAAAGTAATCCAGACACAACAGGCAAATGGCATCAGTAGTTACTACTCCAGATTTTGTCCTGAATTTTGCTGTATTCTGCTTGATTTTGAAGCTTCACCTGAACTCGCCGGTTTATGTCAGCAGCATCTTATTAGTTTCTTTTGTTTTGTTTTACCTTAGAAATTAAAAGTAATAAATGATACAATGCCAAAGCAAAAGTATTGGAAACTCTTAGTATTGTTTTTTTCAAGTGGGTGGAGAGAGAGCCCAGTATATATGAAACACAGAGAGTGTGCATTTCCTCAAAGATACAAATACCTCATTTATTTACCTTTTTTTTTTTAATATCTGATTAATTTTACTCTGTTAGGACACACATGACAGCTGCTAACCTTCCAGAGAGAGTAAAATGCATGAGGTTCAGAGCTTTGCATTTATTTACAGAGCTATACATTTACATTATATTTAGGAAAACAGGTACAAAATCCACTCTGGGCATCCTATCACCCTCCTCTCTTAGAAAGTAAATATCTAATTTTCGTTTTAAAAAGGTAGATTTAAATAAAAAGAAGCTCACAGATGGATTCATCTTCCTGCAGTTTTTATCTCAATTTCACAAGTCTTTGCTCCTGTTCCTGTGAGTTCATAGATGTGGTTGTGGTCACCTGGGACCAATCACACTGAAGTCATTGGGCCCTCTTAAATTCTTCCCAAATTTAAACCCAGTAATTCACCTTTCCAGAGAAGGTATCCCTTTAGTCAAGCTTTTCATCCTTTTAGTCAAACCTTTTCTTCCCTTGTAGCTTATAAAAATGTCAATAATAACTAATTTATAACTCATTACCAATTCTGTCAGTGTGTAAAAAGGCCAATATCACTCTTCATGCAAACAGAAATTTGGATGCTTTGTGAGCAGTTCAGAACATACTGTTCTAGAAATCTGGATATCTAAATGTAAATTAAAATGAGTGACCATCTTTAATTGTCTTTTCTTTTGTAGAATGTGGGGTAAAATTTAAACCTTGTTTTGTAGATAATCAATTGTGTCCCAATTCAGGGTAATTAAAATGAAACAGAAAAGGTATATTACCATACATTTGTATGTACCAGTATTTTTGAATATACTAAGAATATAATAAAAACTAAAAATTGGCATTGATTCCATGATAATTTTTCTTAGCCTCTCTTAACCAAGTAACTGCCTCAATCATTTGAATGCCACAATCAAAATACATTAGTCTTCAGTGTTGATTTGCATGGCAGAAAACCAGTTTACTATGCCTATGTCCAATGACTCCCCACTTCACTGCCAGGGCATTCCTTTGTTCAGTTCGAGAGCAGAGTTTTTGTTGGTTTTTTTTTTTTAATTATTTTTTATTTAATAAGGATACATAATTTCCTCAGCACAAAAGTGAATAGGCAGCTCTTTGGTAACTGTGCTGATAACTAAAAATCTCAGCTTTCAAGAGTGACCAAAGTAATTTCCATGATTTAATGGGTTAATCCATCAGTAGCTTGGAGAGAAACTGGATGTAACCAGTTCAGGCAAGATCAAAGTCTTTAATTTTTGTCTCTGTAATGAACTTGGTTGTTTCAGTTGGAGAAATAAACTCAGCTTGTAGGAGATCACCTTGGAGCAGGTTTTGTCTCAGCTGAGACTGGGTCTTGCAGGTGAGCTCACCTGGCTGCAATGTTGTCCCTGCTTATACAGCCCCCAGATTTCCCTCTGCTGATCCTGCAACTGTCTCCAATTCCATACAGGAAAAAGCAGGGTTTATTTGGGATTAGCCATACTGTGAGGTGTTGTCTCAGTCAGGAAAAAAACAGCTCTTTAATCTATAGCCAGGTGTAGGATTCTCACAAGGATATTCATTACCTGGGTTCCTGGGAGAGGAGGGTCAGGTCAGGAGTATCTGATTGCCAGCAATTTCCTTAAGGTCTTTCCTGGTTAACCTGTCTGTAATCCCCAGGGGTTCTTTCAGGGGGTGATATTGGCATTCTGGCACTCTCCAGTGGGTTATTTGAATTTTGTCCCACCGTCTCCATGTGGTGTGAATGCACCTCACCTGCTGAAATCTTCAAAGTAATTTAAAAAAAACCCAAAAAGATAAATTCTAGATATAAAATTAAGCCATTGTATACTCCCTGCTTGATTGTTTACTTCATTACACCTCAACAAATATTAACTTCTCTAGTTAGGCATGAAATTTGGTCCACTTTGGGAGCAGTATCATTAACTAAATGGCTCACTAGTATAGCTTGTTGCTCCTGCAGGGAGCATCAAAACATTTTGGGTGCAATCTTGGAATTCTAGCAAGACTCGGAGAATTTTGATGAAGGTGAAATCTTCTTTTGTTGTTTTTGGTTTTTGGTTTTGTTTGGTTCAAGAGGTGAGGAGAAGAAAGCAAAAAACAGTCACTTCCATGGAGCTGTGCAGTGGCCCAGGGGACAGGGAAGGAATATGTGATAAAACTTTGGACACATCTCTGCAAAGTGAAGCAGTGACTTCTTGCATCATTGATCAGCGTGTGAGTGAGGGGGATGAGGATGAAGCAGGTACCAAAATGTGTGTGTTTGTTGGAAACAGAACACAGGGTGCTACCTGACAGAGCCCCTAACATGTACATGGGGTGCAGTAAGCAACCTTGGGGAAATCTCCTGGAAATGCTGATTTTTCCAAAGCAGTTGCATGTTGTGAACCCCTGAATTTCTCTTGTTAGGTAAGACACTTTGTCCTTGGTTGCCAGTGACTCCTTCCATATGTGGAAGACTTTGTAGTAGTTTTTGGTTGGGATTTGCAGGAAAACCCCCTTGGTGTGGGAAGGAAAAGATACATAGGATGTGCAAAGTGACAGGGATATTTGGTAGTAATTTTCTTGGCCAGTCTGTAAAAGTCACACAAAATCTATGAGAAAGGGGTGTGTGTAGATCACACAGACTGGTTTGTATTGGAAGGGACCTTGAGGATCACTCAGTGTTACCCCTGCCATGGCAGGGACACCTCCCACTGTCCCAGGTGCTCCCAGCCCCAGTGTCCAGCCTGGCCTTGGGCACTGCCAGGGATCCAGGGGCAGCCCCAGCTGCTCTGGGCACCCTGTGCCAGGGCCTGTCCACCCTCACAGCACCCATGGTTTTCACCTGGCTGCTTTTCTTGGTGTGGATTGCTTCATAGCACATAACAAGCAGTTCATTTTTTGTTTAATCCTTGTGCTGAACAGAGCTGCTTAACAAAGCCTGTCCTTAGACCAGAATCACCTCCTCTCCATTTGCTGTGAGACACTGACTGCTTACTCATCCAGAGGTAAGTCCTCATCCTTATCCCAGCACTGCTCCTCAGCTCAATCAGCCCTAAGAGCACTGGGTTCATTACCTGTTCTTCACAAAGTCTGTCCCTTGCTCAGCCCTGGCTCTACCCAGCACTGAAGACAGAGTTCCCTGATTTCCCTCACTTGACAACAACAAATCTGAGTCACAATTCCCAGCCACGTCTGCAGGTGTGCTGAATAAACCTCCCCACAGAACACTGCTGCCTGTTTGTGTGGCTGCTGCCTGCAGAATGAGCCTTTATGCAGCAGGTTCAAAACATGTTGATGCTCCAGTGGAAGCTGCTTGTAAATTGCCCCTGATTTGATCTTAGTTCTGTTGAGCAAACAGGTAAATTCCAATATCGTCACCTGCCTTGATTGTTAACGGAAAAGAAAATTTGGGGATTCATGTGAAACAGATGGACTTTTAGGTTAAATGGATTTTCAGTCATTTCACTATACTGCCATTCATCTTTCGTGTGATGTGCCCTATTTTTATTTCACCTTGCTATTTTTTCTGTCCCTCCCATGTCTAAAACTATTTCATTAACCAGTTAAATTTAGGGACTTGTTCTGCCAAGTTTCTGTAACTTCTGAGGACATTAACAAATCAATAATCAAGCACAAAATGCCGTCAAGATACAGAAGAAATTTAAATACACCTCCTCTCTGCATGCCCAGGAGGGATAAGCTCCTATTGTGAACTTAGCTTAACTTTTCATCAAAGTGGAGAACAGAGAATTATTTTCTTTCTGGAACTTGTAGTTTAGACTTCCCAGAAATGATTGAGTCTTATAGCTTTTAGGGAAATGTAAAAAGTGCTTCTGCCCACCAAGGACTTGATAAAGATTTTTGGCACTTGTGACATGAATGCATCTGTCTTTTCCTTGTGATCAGAAATGGAGGCAGGCTGTGAATGATGGAAATGTGATATTCTATTTCCCCATTCTCTCTGCCTAAACTGATTTTTTTTTTGAGAGAGAGATAAATGAAAAGTGTCACACAGCTAGCCATCAGACTGAGCAGCTGACCTCAGTTATTGCAGGCTGATGACACTGACCACATCACACCAAGGGTGAAATCAGATCTCTGCCATGAGTCCTGACATCTCGGGAGCCTTCCCTGTGAAGCAGGGCAGGAATTAGAAGATTCCCAGCAGAGGATTTTTGAGGGCTATGAGTGCTTTCAAGCTGTCCTTAAGATATTTGGATCATGAGATTGATGCCAGTCATTTTCAGAAAGCATCAGCAAGTTCAAAACTGTGGCTGGCCTTGGGTTTGTGTGCATGTGTGAGTGAATTTTGTCACTTTCTATGCTACTGAGGTGCTTCCTGATGCTTTATTCTTTACTCGGTTGCAACACTTGGTTCAGGAGCTGCCAAATAAAAAAAATCTACTTTTTTTCAAGGCATATGAACATCAAAAAGCTGTTTCAATGTCTGAGAACCTCCCTGTTAGCTTCATAGCACCGTTGAGTTTTGATAATCTGAGGAAATAATAGGCAGAAAATCACATTACGCTGGAAACAGGCATCATTCTCACAGCACCCTGAGAGAAGGAGGGTCTTCTCCACCCCACAGAAACATGGAATTGTAGATTCACAGATTCACTAAGATTGGGGAAGACCTCAAACATCATTGAGTCAGATGGTGAAGCCAGCACTGCCATATCCCTAAACACCACAGCCACACATTTACTGAACATTTTCTAGGGTGATTCCACCACTGCCCTAGGCAGCCCATTCCAGCACTTGAAAACCCTTTGTGTGAAGAAATTATTCCTAATACCCAAACCAATCCTCCCTTGGTGCAACTTGAGGCCATTTCCTCTTCTCCTGTATCTTGTGAGGAGGCAGAAGAGATCAACCCCCATGCTGGACCTTTGAGTTTTGGAGAGCCAAGGAGAGGAGATGGTTTATTTAGTATAAACTAAGGATGGAATACATGCAGCCATCCCATTGCAGGCATTTTTATGTGCACTGGAGGTATTTTATGTGCAGGGAAAGCCAACTGTGCCACTGAAGTGTCACAGACACTGGGGAGCTGCACCAAGCATCCAGATAAGCCGGCACTTTCAGGAGATACTTACATTTTATGGCTAAAAGACATTATTAAATAGTTTCCTAAAGCCCCAACCCCATTAAGGATGTATCTATAGCCTACTGAGGAGAATTTTTACTGTATGAAAAATGGAAAGTTGCCTTAAAATAAATCAGTGGTGAGTTCCCCCTGGGCAGGAGAGTGTCGGTCAGCCAGCCCCTCTTGAGCTGAAAGGAAAGGAGTGGGCACAGGAGGTGAGCCCTAGTGGGGCAAGGGGATATAATCCACAGTTCCTGTCTTCTGGTGGGAGACAAGGTGTTAAATTCGTGGTACAGATTAGGGATTTTGCAGCTCTGAGGTGGGAGCAATGCCTGTTTCACTCTGTGCTGCTCCATCCTTCTGCAGCAATGTGTAGTAGCAGTAAAGGACATAAAAAGTTGCATTTTCATTTAATTCCTTTTTCTTTATTTTTTGAAAAATGGGACATCAGACAGGAGGAATTGGCACTGCATTTTGGTGAGATTAAGCTATTTCCCACTTCATTCTCCTGTGGCTTGCTGAAATTACTGCAGGAGAGATGTGACATTACATTTATTAACAGCAGCCAGTGGCTCAGTCAGTCGTGACCCTTATCCTGGCAGCAGGGAATTAACCATGCTGTGTATCCATGTCCTTTGTGTGGGGAAGGAAACTAGAAGGGAAAACAGTCCCCAAATCTTGCAGCAGCCTGGTGTCTCAGAGCTGAGCTTCTCCCAGTGGCCCAAGCTGCTGCTGTCCCCATTCAGGACAACACTGACATTTTTAATTCACAGCTGCTTCTCAGAACAAATCATCCCCTTGTTGCTCATGGGCCTGAGGAACTTTAAAATCCCTGTCTGGCAGACAGGAGGTGGCTTTATTTTCCTTAGATATCCTTGGATAACTAGATCAACACAGTTCTTGTTATCAGCTGGAATGGTTGTTATTAGTGAAAACACTGCTAGAGGAAATAACAGGTATTTTTGTAGTGAGTGTTCCTGAGGGTAAATGGTGAAGGGAGAGAGCATTTTCCTTTTTTAAACCACCAAAACAAGAGGCTCTGATGTGTGAGCATGCAGGCTAGCAGCAGTCCAGGGACCAGCAAGCTGCATGGACTGGGAGCCCATCATAGCATTTGGGAATGTCCTCCCAAAACTGCCCTGGCCACACAGCTCCCTTCAGCTTTTCCAAGGCTGGGAAAGATCTGTTGTATCAAATAGAATTTCATATCCCAGGATAGGTTTGGTGTGTTAGCAGTTTAAAAATGGATGTTTTTGTGGTGGTAGTGCTTTTTTCCTGCTACTTCAGGGGAAAGAAAGCAGCAATGTGCTTTAGGCTCTTTCATATAATTTAACAGAAAATAACAAAGCTGCTATGTGCAGGTTTTGCAAGAGAGGGAATGATCAAGAAGGATTCTAGGTGCTTCTCAGGTAATGATAATAGTCAGCTGCCTTTTCAGGAAATACAATTTGAAGTGGCTGCGTTCATGCCCAGCATGCAATTAGCCTTCTGCTTTGTTTTGTGCATTTCACCAGCACTCTCTATCCCAGAATAACACTCTGAATTCTCAATTGGTGTGATTCATTATGGTTCCCTTGACTTCCAGAGAGGCTGCTCTGGTTTATTCTGGCCCCGTCCCGGGCCGAAGTGTTCAGTTCTGAGCATGTAATGAAAGTGTTACTCATCTGAGCAGCCGCTATTCACATCAGCACTTTGTGCCCAGTCCTGGGGGTTTTAATGTGGTTTTTGTTGGTCAACAAAGAGGGTGTTGTGTGCACGGGCAAAGATTAGATGTATCTTTCTCTGCTTTTGAGCTCTGCTCTGATTTTTTTCACTCTTGTGCACAGTGTTCTCCTCCACGAGGACTCAGACCAGACTGGCCTTCCTGGGAGGCAGGCTGCCAAAATAACACCCAGTACCAGCAACCATGGGACTGAGGGCAGCACTGTGGAGCCTTCCCAGCTCCAGCTGGAGCACACAAGGAAGGAAAATATTTTTTTAAATGTCTGATTTGGATCGCTGTGTGATTTCTTTTTTTTTTTCCCTTTTTGTTTTTTTTTAAGTTAGGTATACCAATATAATAATGATTAATCCATTCCAATAAAAGAAAATTGCAGGTTCTCAAACGTCTTTTTAGACAAGTGTTATGATGGTTAGAAACAATGTTAGTTAAAGGCAAAAATTCTAGCTTTAAATAATATCAACATTGTTTTTTCATAAGGATCAGCCTGTCAAATACAGCACTCTTCAGGATTGCTGGAGTACTTCTAAGATGGAACCTTTAATTTCAGAAAATATGATACCAAGATTCTCTGTTTTGCATTTCTTTGTTTTCCTAGAAAGAGTGAAAAAAAAAGATACAATATTTTCTTCTTATATGACCTTGTTATGGCTTTATGTCATCCCACACATCACCTGCCTAACCTAGTGACTTTATTCTGATTTTACTGTTAGTGAGCTTAATTCTTCAGGTCTTTGCAGCCTGCAACACCTTTTTTTCCCTCTTAGTTCTCTAGAAAAAGTCATAAAATCATTCATACTTTACAACATCTTCAGCAAATTTCTCTGGAAATAACCCACTGATATTCTTCCTTTGACGACATTGTGTTTTTATAGTATTTCATCACTAGAGTTTAGCATGTGTTTTATATCACAGTGATCATCCCTTGATATTTTTTCTGAAGCAAGGTGCCAGAGGAAAAACTCTTTTCAGTCTAAACCAGTCTGTTTTGTTGTGGTGGGAAAAGGAGTGTGTGTTTACACACCCTTTGTATTTAAATCCCATTTTCCCTAAGCTTTATTTAGTTTGAGGGGGACTGTATTACTTTTTGTAATCAAACCTTACCATTACAGTAACTGTTGTTTTGGAGAAATGTCAGGAAGTGTTTAAAATTTCCACAGGGCCTTAATAATTTAAATGAATTTTTGATGGTAAAGGGGCATGAGAATTACCCAGTGTAATGAAACTACAAAAATACATTAAATATAGAAAAGCATTTTCTTCTTGCGTGTAGATATTTTGAGCTTGCATGAAATATTAAGCAACCATAAATTATCTCTATATATAGATATATTTTTTTTTAGAATTGCTGCACGTTGATGGAGAGGTAGAGGAATTGCACCAAGCTTTGCCAGTCCAGGCTCAGCAATCCCTCAGGCAGCTGATACTCTGCAAATACCAGCAGAACGTAGTAGGGAGACTCTTTATCAGAAGAAAATACCATGTTTCCTGAGCTTGGATATTTGGGGTTTGTGTTTCCAAGTGGGTTTGGGTGACCAAACCCCTGTCATTCCCATTTCAATAAACAATTTTGCTGGTGCCTCCTGGCCCTGGTGCCTGGGGGAGGATCCGTGGAACATGAGCACAGCTCAGGGCGTGATCCTGTTTTTTCTCACTGAGGGCTGCAGCTTTTGCCATATGGAAAGACTATCCCAGAGTTAGTGGTTCCCAGGGGAGCAGGGCCAGTCCTGTAACGAGTCCATCACACACACTGACCTCACCCTGCATCCTGGCTCTGCATCCCTGCTGTCTGACTGACTCGGGGCCAGCCTGTTTGCCATGGTCTGCTGCCATGCATCTCCACCACTGCCCTCTAAAAAATCCCTGAGGATGTCCCAGCTCGTCCATTCCCTGTGCACCAGGGGTGTTTTCCTGGTGTGAGTTACATCTCCTGAAGCTGAGCTCCTTCCTGACTGTGCCCTGGGCTTTGCTCATGGTCACAGCCCAGCAGAGCCCTGCAGATGTCCAAGGAGCTGGTGGAGAAGAACAGCCCAGGTCAGGGTGTAAACACAGGTCTGTGCTCCTGTCACAGGTGTCACAGGCCATTCACAATGAGTAATAAATGGTGGCTAAAAATCTGTGCTGTGGGTGTGTCTGTGTGAGTGTTCCAGAGCATCTGTGTAGAAGTTGTTACAGATTAAACCAACTTCTCGATTCTGATTGAGACCTGGTGATTGATGATTTTTTGTTCATTCTGGGTTTCACGTTCATTGTTCAGTAAGTGTTGTAATAAATATTAATGTGTTGCTGCTCTCAGAGTACTTACCGAGAGCTTTAAAATTCTTTAAATATGCCCTCAGAGCCTCTTAGGGCAACCAGAATTACCTGTAGCGTTTTCCAAAGCAGAATTATCCCGTGATGTTGATTGAGATTGTGCCAGTGCATCTGCCATAAAAACATTAATGTCATGTCTGACTGAGGCACCTTCCATGTTCATCATTTCTGAACCCATTACAAAGACCTTAATGGCAGCTGTATATAAAGACATGCCATAATGACATCTTAAATGCTGTCTTTAAATTCACAGCATGAAAAGCCTTTCAGGAATACAGTATGACAAAAAAAAAAAAAAAAAAAAAAAAGCAGAGAGCTGACAGCAATTTGTAGATAATACTCATGATATGTCTTTTATTTAGTGGAGGTTTTATATTGATTTCAAGAGAAATAAGTGGGTCCAGAAAGGTAATAGTGTAAATAGAACTTTGTTCCTAGTGAATGACATGTGAGACTTCAGTTCAGCTTGCTCATTTCACAGGAAATGCAGGAAAATGCATAACAGGGTTTGGACCTGTATCAGCTGGTTATACAAAATTTAAAAATATACAATAGAAGTAAAAGATCTAGAGCTTGTTAAATTCGGGGAAAAAAGAATGCCTATACATACAAAAAGCACAATATAAATATACTAAAAATCAATTCTGCAGCAAAGGTTATTTGGAAGGGGCACGAGCTTCTCATGGAACAGTCTTTGAGAAAGAAGGGTTTGAAATAATTCTGTCACTTTCTGGGCAATGATCTGCTTTTACCAGTCACCACAGCCTCCTCAATTTGCCTCAAAGTTTGCTAAATGCAGGGAAAGAAAAGGAAAATTGGTATAAAAGAAGGCACTACAAAATCTCACAGACTTCAGCCCAAATTTTTGATGATCATCACTGAAGTGTGGACGATGCAGGGGCTAAGCTTGGTTTTCCTGAGGTTGTCATGTCCAACTTTCTGCTTTTTCACTTCATTTTTCAAGACTTTGAATACTTTGGGCAGTGGTTTAATCTTTAAAATACTTCAAATAAATATTTTAAAAAGCCCAAATCACATTTAATATCTAAATTTTCTTCCTTAATAAGTTCACAATGTCGACACCACCTTTGATCCTGTCAGAAGCTCTATTTGGGGCATTAATTAGGCTTTTCACTCTTAGCTGTTCTCCATCAGCATTGACTGAAGGATTATGGACACACTTTATAATTTTCACATGCTGAAGAATCACCTTGGCCATCAGAGTGGCTCGTGGGCCATTTGATCACAGATTTTCCTGTGTCTGAGCCTTGCTCAACAACACTGGCCTTCTCCTCATGCCTGCCCATCCCAGGAATCACAATTTCCCTTTTACTCATCTCGACTTCCATCCTTTGACAATGACATTTTGAGTGATTAGGCTCCGTGCTGTCATTAATTCACATGTAAGGACAGTTTTGAAGTGGCTGGTTTGTGTTCCAGGGTTAAAGCTGTGTGTTGTTATGGAGGGGGCACAGGTCTTGTGTCACTGACTGTTTTTAGAGTGGGTTATTTTAAAGCTTTGAGTCTGCCTTTTCCTCTAAAAGATGTAGTGCCACATATTTATGTTGCTATTTTGTCTCTAAAATAGCACCACGTATTTATGTTGCTGTATAAATAAGGAGCAAAATACCTTCTGTTCTGAATGCAGTATTTGTTTAAATGTTTTTGTGCTTCCTTACAGATATATAGTGGAATATAGGTAAGCAAAGTTCCTGTTTAAACAGGTTTTTATTTTAGATTTTTCCACCTGAAATGTTTTCTCAACCTAAAGTAGAAATACCTATAATACAAAAAACTGGAGTGTGTAATACAAATGAAAAAAAGGCTTGTAAGTACAACATGATCAAGTTATTGGTAGAGGTTACTAATTTTTCCACCACAAGATGCCATCATTATGAAAACATACATTTTCCATAGTTACAGCCTCCCTTGAGTTGTATTGATTTCCTCAAAGGTTGTTTAATGGGGAGAGAAATCATTCTTGTGGCAGAGGAGTCTGAGCTCCAGGGCACTGGGGGGATGTCCTGAGTGCAGCTCACACTTGGTTTTTAGGGCTGCCTTTGGTACATGGGGAAATCTCTCTGTCCTTGTGATTCCCATGGGGTTCCTCAGGAATGGGCTGTGAGTCAGGATGGTGATCCTCCAAACCAGCTTTAATCAAGGAGACCAGGCAGTGCAAAGACTGTTCAAGCACCAGAGCAACCCAGTGCTTCATCTTGAGAAATAAGAAAGCAAATTTAACAAATGATGGAATCACAGAACCATTTATTTTGGTTGGAAAATCCCTCCCAGCCCATGGAGTCCCAGCTGTGCCCCATCCCCACCCTGTCCCCAGCCCAGAGCTCTGAGTGCCACCTCCAGCCCTTCCTGGGCCACCTCCAGGGCTGGGC
>VWZV01007383.1:122988-152165 GCA_013397155.1 Irena cyanogastra
TTCCCAGCTCCCTCAGCCCCTCCTGGGGCTCCATTCCCTTCCCAGCCCTGTTCCCTTCCTGGACACACTCCAAGTCATGCTGAGTGAAGAGTCACAGGAGTAGCAGCAGCTCTCACTAAGTGCGTGAGGGGTTTGAGACTTACTGCTGGTATTAATTCAAAAGCTCTTTTTCAATACTGGCCATGAACAAATATGTTACTATCTTCCCATTCCAAATAGCAGCACAGGTGACTGTTACCTGCAGAGGTTGTGGAGTCCCCAAAAGTGTCCCCAGATGTGTTCTAGGCCAGGTTGGACAGGGCTTGGAGCACCTTAGGACAGTGCAAGGTGTCCCTGCCCATGACCAGGGTGGGACTGGATGAGCTCTAAGATCCCTTCCAACTGAAACCGTTCCACAATTCTGTGGTTTTATGACTACATAATCACTCACAGGTTTGAAATTGGTAAATAATGTTGATTATTCACGTTCTTGTTTAGGACTGACTTTCACACCTCAGGCTCCACATCCACTCACCAGGGGTTAGGAATAATTACGATTTCTGAAAGGGGTAACTTCAGAGGGGAGATAACCTTAGATCATTGGAAGCCCCACCACTGCTGGTGCCAGGGCCTGGGTCTGCTGGGTGGGCTGAGCCACATCAGCCCGGACACCAGAAAATCTGAGTGGAGCAAAAATGATGGAATTCCAGGCATGAGGTTTATGCTTTACGAGCCTGGTGAGAAATTACTCTGGGCTCCACTACCTCACGTTGAATTGAGGCATCACAGCCCAGAAATCTTTTCCAAAGCTCTCTGTGGCCTCGTGATTTCAGCTCTTCTGTCCGCCTGCTCTGTTGTTGTGTTTACTGGACCTGCGTGGTGCCTCACACCTCCTGGGAGTTATGTCCAGAAGCCTCCTACCTCCACCCTGGGTGGTACAGATGATCCAAACGGGACATCCCGGGAGCCCAGAGGATGACTCCAGCACACAGGCACACCCGGGACGCTGAGCTCATCCAAACCTTTTCAAACCGCGACCTTTCTGGTGCTGATGCCTGAATTTGGATGTGCTTGTGTGTGCTGGATGACAGCACGCAAAATTACCCTTAATTTCAGAGGTCTGAGGAGACTCGAGGGCCAGAGGGGGAGAAAAGGCTCGTGCAGTAAATCAGGAGTTGCAGGGGATTGTTGAAAAGCTGTTGCTGAGCAGCCCAAACCTTGTCCCCAAACAGCCCCTGGCTGAGCCTAAAAGCGCCACAGCACACGAGCCACCAGCTTTGGTGCTGCTTCTGTCAGGCACCCGTGGAAAATAAAGCAGGGAAAACAACCTTAATAATTGTTATGAGATTTTTAGATGCCCATATTCAAACTGCAAAATGTTGCCTGGCTGACGCACATCGGGGAAGATCTGAGCACATCCCAAAGCTTTCTCTTTGTGCTCTGAGGGAGGTACTAATTTTCAGGGGCTAGAGACACTATGAATTTGTAGTATTTTCAGGCAAAATCATAACCTTTAGCAATGCTTGTAAAGAGAGACTTTCTTAGAATTATAATACTACTGCAGTATTTTCAGCAAAACGCATTGATGTGGATTATTGAAAATTAATGTCTCTCATCTGATTATGTGGTTCATTGAAATTTCCCTTTTCAAGGTATTTTGTAAAAGAGGGATTTCTATTATAGATCATGATTTCAGTGGTTAAAATTAATGAGCTCCCTCAGAGTCTCTTGGATATGTGTAAAATGCATTTTTTTTACCTGCTTGTATTTTGATAGATGGAAAGACACTTTTTCATGCTTCCTGACCAAACTTGTTATTTGCATGTCAAATTTACCCTAATTTTTTTCGCCATGCAGTTTCAAGACAATGTGAGATGGCAACAGATGAGCACCTAAGTTATCCCCAATAAATAAGCATTGAGAAGGAAACCTTATGGCAAACAGATTTTACCATAACTTGATTAGTTTCCCTGCAGGTTTGAAATTAGGGTGTTTTGTGTGGGATTTTTGTTTGGTTTGTGTTGTGTGGGGCTCATTGTTTGGCTTGTTTTTTGTTCATTTGTTTGTTTTTTAATTTTTTTTTTAATAAAAGTGTTGTATTTAAAAAGCTTTTAGAAAAGGGTGACGTCAGGAAAAGAACAGACTTTGCAAATAGAAAACTCAGTGGTGATACAGCCTAGAAGGGTGAAATGTAAACTTCCTTACTGAGCTGAATACAATTTATAAATTTTGTATAGCTGGAACTAAACTTTTTGCTGGAGTTGTTTTAAAATGTGTCTTCATAAACACTTCCCATGGAGATATTCTTTGTGAAAATAAATGTTAATAACCAGCTGACAGAGAATTTATGGAACCTTGGTCTCAACTGCCTCTTGGCCCCAGGGGATTACGGTACAGTAAACCCAAATTTATACAAAGAATTAAATATACAGTAGGGCAGGACAGAGGGAATAGGGAATGCCTTTCACTGTTCTCCTAAAATTAATACAGTGACATATTCCTGTTGCTTTCAGTGAAGCAGATGCATGGGACTGTGCATACCAGTGTTTAATATCTCTGAGTGATCTGAGTGGATCAATTTCTCATGAACAATGCCAGGATCTGTGCACACGGGGTAACTTCGGCAGAGGTAGGAATGGTGTTTCCTCAGTTGCCTGTCAGGAGTGACTTAATCCTGCTTTGCAGATATTGCCTTTGCATCCCCGGGATGTGCTAATTTCCATACCCATTCATTTAGAAGGCTCTGCTGAGGCTGTCAAAGAGATGCTAATTATCATCAGCCACGGTGATCCCTGGGGAATTATGCTGGGATTGAGGAATTGCGGGAGTTGCTCTGCAGTCAGGGATTACATTGATGAGTGCTGCTGCCTCTCTGCTTTTTCCTTTCCCTGGCAGCCTGGGGAACAGCTCTCACAGGCAGTCCTGATGCTCTCCAGGTGATGGTTTTGTGACCATTTGGCCCATTTTGTCTAACATTGGTGCTGATTTTATGTTAAATTGTCATCAGCTTCATTAAAGAGCAGAACTTGGAAGTCCAGTTGATTAATTCCATGCTGCCTGGAGTTAGGCAGAATTCAGGCAGGGAGTTCTGCTCTGCCAGCAGGAGGGCTCTGGGAGGAATTTAGGGGAGCTACAATAATGTTAAAATCTGAACATCTGAACAAATTTTCCTAAGTCTTTACTACTCTCATGAAAAAGCTGAATTTTCATGCAGAAGATAAATTAAAATTGTCAGAATTCTGTGCTGCTGTTGATGAAATCTCCAGGATAGGAGACAATTTTAAATGAAGACTTTTTTTCATTAAAGCTTCATTTAAAAGTATTTCCTGTTCTATACCAATCTGAAAAAGCTGTTGGTTTTTGGTGTTTTTTCCCAAATAAATGCAAGTTCTTTATTGTGATCAAACTAAATACTTTTCATTTAGTGGTTCAGGCTGAAAATGTGAATATTCTTTGAATCCATTTAATAATTTGTTATATCTTGACTATATAACACCAAGGTGAGGAGAGGTAGTGTCTGTGACTGAGTTTCCTGTAGGTAAAACCTGATGAATTGCAGCTTTTTTTCTTGCTTGTGGTCCATCATTCATGATTTGGACGTCAAGGCTGTGTATTCTGTCTGTGTCAAGTTGGGTCATTGTAGGCAAACAAATTCCTCAGTTTTGGAAAACTTCTGCTTGCTTTTTGCTTGCTTTGGTCCCTGTTTATATTTTTTATGGCAAAACTAGGCTTTTGGTGCTGATTTTAGCCCTTTATTGCTGCACTGAGAGGATCTGGATCCTGTTTTCTCAGTGACACTGTCGTGAATAATTAGACAAGTCAAAGCTGTAGGATTTTTCATTAGAGGTGATGGTATACACAAATGAAGATGCACAGAGTTCTTTTTTCACACTGAAAGGTGGATATGACAGATTCGAAGGTATTTCTTTTTAAACATTTTATTTTTAAACAATTTATTTCTGTATATAAAAATAAAGTAATGCAAAAGTGTACTGTAGAATCTAACAGGACATCCTATAACTAGGATGCAGAAGTTAATTTCTGTAGTTTCAGAGATCCTGATGCTGTATTTCCAAATGTCTTGAGGATGAGTCCTGACATTTTTCTGTATTAAAGGCATTTTCTGTTTCCGGGTCCCCAACATTGTGAGCTGCATTGATTTAATTTCATCCTGGCTCTTCCAAACCAATGACAGCTATTTTTAGTTTTCAATTATTTTCTAGAATGCCCTATTGGAAAACTCCTTCAACCCACCAAATAATATCACTCTTGAAAATTACAAAAAAAGAGCCCCCTAAACAACAAAAAACCCTCCAACCAGCAGGAGTTTTTATTTAAAGCCTTTAATCTCTTTGGCACAAATATTCTTCTAGTACTTGAACCATGATCTCCTTCTTGCTCTCTTATCAATCTTATTTCTTGGAGTTACCCACCTGCAAGAAGTATGTTATCTATTGGGAATATTTTCTTTTCCTAATCAATGTTTGGTGTAGGAGGTTTAATTACTGTTTTTCATCCAGCAGTACTCTTGTCTGTGTTTAAATTGCTACCATTCCTCTCAAGAGTATAACAATCATTCAGACTGAATTACATAATATAAAAGTAAAAAATTTAATTTCATGAGGAGTCAAGGAACTTTCCTTCCTTAAAACGTTGCTTAAATTTAGACAGAAAATATTTTGAGAATGAAAAGCTAGGCTTCTGCCTAAGACTGTCTCTCATTTTTCCAAAGGATTTTAACATTGAGCAATGAATAATATTTTGCTGAAGCTTTCTTTGGCTTTTAGTCAAGGGCTATAAACGAATTCATTAATGGGAATTATTTTTGGGTAGCAGTAGTGGGTGTGTGTTTAAAGCCCAGTGGTGATGCATGGTACTGTGAGAGTCAAGTGTATTCCATCTTCTCCTCAGCAATTCTGAGAGTTTTAGCTTAGAAGAAAGAAACAAACACAACAAAGATCCCCAAGCCTTTGGTGATCAACCCTCATCCACGAGCCAATCCCCTGCTATTTGAAAGAATGAATTCTGGGCTGCCTGAATGAGAAGCCTCTCTTTTGGTATAATTAAAATAAATTGTTTTTTTAGAAACAGAAGAAGAAGAAAAAAGTATTTTTAAAATTAATTTTAGACGCAGAAGAATTCTGTGTCTAAACAGCAAAAAACTGCCAAGCACGAGGGCTGTGTTCACCAGTGCACATTGCACAGGTGAAAAGACAGAGACATTTCTTTGTTATGCTAGGAAAATGTAGGTTTTGTATATAAGGTTCACCTCTGGATCTACTTTTTAGCCAAAATAGAGGGTGTGGGAGGGGAATAGCAAAAAGGAAGGATGGGAGTTATGATAGTAAAATTATTCCAGTTTGTTGGGTTCTTGGCAGTGAACTGTTCTGTGTGTGTTCCTTATGAAGAGGCCAACTTTGAATAGTGATGTTGAATAGTATAAAATAGTGTTTGTGCAAATGTTGGACACGCTGCCCCAGACAGGTAAAGAGTAACTATCATAAATATATTTTCAGCACTTAACACTGGAATTTTAGGCATATCTGGTTAAAGTTTAGTGTGGGGACTTAGGATGTTGTTTAACCCTTCTCAGCATTTATTGTAGGAATGTGTCTTGTCTGTGCTGGACTTTGGAACTTGTTAATTAGCTTGTGGCTTGGAAATAAGTCAGCTAATACCTGTTGTCACCCTGCAAATATCTGCAAGTCTGTGATGTAGCGTAGTGCATGCTGGTGAATATTTAATATTATTAAATGTTAAGCATGTGCTTCATTTCATGGGCTCTAGGGAGCCTCTGATTAATTCATCAATGCTCTTGGCCAAAAACACATGTTTCTTTGAGAAATGGTGAAAATGCCACTTGTGATACCTCCCTGCTTCATTTTCAGTACACGTGGATAACAATTGTGAAAGGAATGGGGAAACAGGACTCATTATTTACTTTCTGTGGAAAACGTTTGTGTCGAATCTCAAATTATGGTTTCTTTCATCCACATGAAGATTAAACCACCCTAAAATGCACAGAAATGTAATAAACTGGGGAGTTACCCTAACAGCTTCAGCCTCAGTCACCACGTTATTACTGAATATATTCCAGCTGAAATTTCTGCTGTTCTGGATATCGTTGTCTTGAAAATTATAGGTAATTTGTGATTTCATTTTGAAAGCAGGCATACCAAATGAAAATACACTGCAGGATGTTGATAGCTGGAATTAAAATGTCTGCATAACTTCTGAAAGCATTAATAGGGTTTTTTTTTTTATTTTATGGAGGATTTTAGCTTAAGGAACGATCTGTTTGTCTTGACATTTGAGTTTTGAGTAGGCAATTGCCAAAGTGGAGAGGGGTTTGTTGTTTAAGTGCAGATAAAGCATATTTTATGAATTTACATGATAATTAAAATAGGTAGATGAACCTGGGCAGAGCCTGCTTCACTCAGCTTCAGCAAAGGAAGCAGTGAAAATCCAGACAGATTGTCCAGTTTAAGGTTGCTGGTCTTTCTCCCCACGGGCTACAAAGAGCTACTGAGTAAAGCTTATCTTTCTAGACTAAATTCAGTCTTTTTGAACTTGCCTTTGTGTCACAAACTTCTCCCAGTTCTGAGGCCATCTTGAGACTGTAGAGATTTTCATAAGAAAGACACAGAAAATAAATATTTTGAGGGTTCAAAAAGTGTCTTCAACACTTCAAATGTTAGAATTTCTTTGACCTTGGCTGTTTTTCCTCTCGGCAGCTCCGGAACGAAGGGATTCCTCCCTCCTGGGCAGCCCAGACGTCGTGGACCCAGCTCCCAGGAGAAAACGAAGGCAGAGGACAGCAAAACCTGCAGGGACAGGAGCTAAGGTGGCTAATTACCAGGCAGAGCAGCCAGCCCAGGAAAAGTAAGCAGGTTTTAAATGTGTTGAGATGTTTTTTATGTTCACAGACCTCATCGGGGCCGTGGGACTCCAAACCCAGCTGGGCAGGGACAGCCTCTGGTTGAGGAGGTTCCAACCTCACCGCCCTGAGGTTCTGCCCTTGGGATTCCAGTGCAAAGAAATTACCTCTCAATTCCATCTTTAATAGATTTTTTTCTGAAAATGAAGTCTCTAGGAAGAAAAAAATAGTTTGCTCTTAAAACACAAAAGGTTCAGGATTTTTAACATTTAAAAGAATTTTCCTTATGTCAATTCCAACTTCTGGAAATCTTTCCACGTGTCCTGAGAGGTGCTTATAGCTTTGCATAGAGTTGCCCCAGAGCTCTGATGAGATTGGTAGTATATTCTTCAAAAACTTGTGTTTTTTCATTAAATATATGGCAAATGACATTTGAAAATACGTATTTTCCATTTTTATCTATAATATTCCATGGATTGTAAACTCTTTAAACAGCCGTGGACACAAGTAGATTACAAAGACATTTCCCATGATTAGCAAAGATTTCTGTCTAAATCAGCAGGAGAATTATCTCATTTTGACGTAAAAGTTGTGGTTTGACGCCAGCTAGGAATGTTTGAACTTACAATCCTGTTTTATTAGTTAAAAAATTGTATTTTTTTAGGATGGTGTAGAAACGTGTCAGACCTTGCTTTTTTGTTCTTTTACATCCCATTCCATGGCAATGGAAAATGCCCTTTCCCTATTGTATTTGGTCAGTTTGATTTTGACAGCCTGCCTGCGTTTGCCTGAAATTCAGGTTTATTTTATTTAATATTGACTGTTGAAGGAAAACCTATGGAGATGAAGTATTGCAAATATACAGAGCAGTTGGACTGAGTAATTGTCTGTTCATGAATATCTTAGTCCTGTGTGTAGGGGGGCAAGTAAGAAGATAATGATATTTTTGTTTTAATTCTTTGAAATAAGGCAAATTTCAGTAGAAACAGAGAAGCATTATGATTTTAGTATGTGCAAAGAATTTCTACTCACAGATTGAATCAGGGCTGAATCTAAAGAGTGGCTCTTCTTACTGGCTACAAAATAATTATATTTTTATACTGGGCATATGGTGCATCCATTCTATCAGTCTCTATCTCCATTTTTATTTTTTGCACTTTATGTGGCAGTGGTAATTCTTGGATTAGATAGGAAGGTAGGAAATATCCCCATTTACCTGAAACATTACAAAAGCTGAACTGAAATAATTTCCACTTTGCTGGTTATTTTTCTCAACATCACTGAAGTTTCTGAGCTTCACCTGAAGTCTTTTTGCCAGCTGTTAATCAAGTTTTCAGTCAATTTGCTTGGCTAATAATTTTCAGTTCTCTTCAGCCTGTCAGAAGTGGGGAGATGCAGAATTAGCACTGTGATCCAGTTCACAAATACAGGTGTTCTTTTTATAGAGTAATTTGTAATTACTCCAGTAATTTGTGCTGATGGAATGCCAGATCCTTGGTGCTGCAAAGGGCTTTATCTTAAGCTGACAGCACGTTGGGGTCCTGCCCAAAATGTTTTCCAGTATTGTGTCACTGAGCAAAAAGAAAAAAAGAAAAAAAATTGAAACTTATTTATCCAAGCAAAGGGGTGGCAGCGGGGGAAGTTAACTTGGAAATTCCTTCACCTCTGGAAGTGCTCCATCACAAACAGGGAGATGGAGAGCATGTTGTGGTGTTCTGGGATAAAATGCTAGATTTGATCTGATTTCGCGATCACGTCTGCAAATGCACCAGCGAGTCCTCCCTCCTTCCTGAGCTCTCCTGCTCAGACCTGCAGCCCCTGAATGTAAATACAAATGTAAATCCTTCAAGGCCAAGTCACACAAAACCCTCGCCCACAGTTCTCTTTATCAAATAGAGCTTATTTAGGGTTATTTCCCAGGTGGAATTTCTGGTGACATCACCAGCGCTCGTGTCACGCTCTCCAGGAGAGGGAAGGGCTGCCACAAACCCAACACCACCAGCCTGATGCTGCCCTAAAGCTGCTGCATCTCAAGTTCCTTGGTTCAAGATCCTAAAAAAACCCACTTAAAAATACCTCTTTAGCAAAGGAAACACCCAAGGTTTTCTTCTTCCTTTGCCTTTCAGATTTTTTTTTAAAATACAGTGTTTTTCAGTGTTACCACGTAAGAAAAGTCATGTCTTAACTTTTAAGAAAAGTTATGTCTTAACTTTCAAATACTTCTCATAAGATTTACAGTATGCTAAGAAAGTAGCATTTATCTTAAATGCAAGAGCATCTACAGCAAACACTAAGTCATCAAAACCTAAAGGATTCTATTTCTGCAAATATTTTAGATTTGTGAATGTTGAGGCTGGCTGTGTGGCAATTCTCTGCTCCTTGGAATGAAAATATATTCTTGGATATGACCAAAAATACTCAGAAGAATGCAAATAAAAATCTGTTTGACACAGAAACTAGAGCAAAAGGAGTGCTGCCTTTCTCATGCTTTGTGTGTGGGTGCAGTGGCAGGAAAAGGAGTTGAATTGTATTTATCCATATAGACATCTAGTATTACTGTTGCAATTTATTCAAGGGCTAAATCAACATTTTTAATGAAACTTGGCAGTGTGCTTTGGATAATATTAAGCTTAGTGAAAGTAGCCATGAGATCAGCAAGGAACTGAACTAGGATTTGTGGAACAAGGTCACTAAACGAACTGTTTAATTATTTGCTGAAATAAAGATGTACTTTAGGATAAAGTAGAAATTTAGAATAATTAGTGGGTTAGCCAACTGCCAAGAATGAGGTTTATCCAGCTCTCTAGCAGGTTGTTCTTAAATCAGAGATATCCAGTGAAAGGAAATGCTTCTTTAGGCAGACAGATGTTACTTTTAGTTAGTAACAGCTGACCTATGGCTCTTAATTTGCTCTTAATTCAAAAATATGTAAAGACAAAAAGTAGATCTTGCTTTTCAAAACACAATTGAGCCAGGAAGAAAAATAAAATTATTCTGATTCTAGTAAACTGTGATGATCTTGGTGCAGCTTTAACTGTAACTTAATATCTGGCAATTTCCTAAGGTGCAAGGCAGAGATAATATATAAGTCAAGTTAAGATGCAAATTCTGCTTTTCACAATTTGCATTTCATAATTGGAGGAGAAAAAAAATATTAATAAGAGCATTCCCAATCCACAGTTAGAAGTTATGCTTATTGAGGCATTACCCAAATCTCTTTGGGGGCTGCATATGAATGGCACTATTAGCTGGGTGGAATATGCCTTCAATATAGGGGCTTAGCTGTATGGCCTGTCAGCCTGAATCCTGTAAATAACTGGATGTTTCTATAACATTTTCACTTTGAAACTGGTGGGACCTACTTGAGAGCAGATAATACCTACTGAAGATGGCAAAATTTTTAATATTATTTTAAAAATTAATTGAGGTCATTTTAAACAAAACCTGTGGTCACAGACTACAGTGGAACAGAGATGAAATCTCTGTAACTAAAATAAAAATAAATCAGGAAAAAGCTTCCATTTCTAGTACAACTTACATATTTCCACTTTGATTTATCAAAATTGAGGGTTTTTTAATGAGTTAAGAGAAACAAAACCTTTTTATTTCTGTCTTTCATTTTTTGCTTTTATGGTCCTCATTCACACATGTGTTGCCTAGGAGAAAGGCTTTGCTGGATAAGGCTCAAAATTTCTATAAGTTATTCTGTATATTTCAAAATATAATCCATTCCTGCTGCTCAAGGGTATTCATAATTTCTGTGCTATTTAATGCATGCCTACTGTTGAGTGGATGTGCAATTACAGATGTGGTTTGGGGAAAGGCATCTTAAATACAGGAAAAACATTATTATGGATGCAAATACGCTGGATTCTCCTGAGAATAAGAGTAGAAAAATAACTTTAAAAAGAGTTCTTACAGAGGAAGTGTTCTATAATTCTGAGAAGCAAGTGTTAAGAGATACTTTTAATCCAGCTGACTGAGAAGTAACATGTA
Organism: Irena cyanogastra; assembly: GCA_013397155.1. Lineage (NCBI taxonomy): Eukaryota > Metazoa > Chordata > Aves > Passeriformes > Irenidae > Irena > Irena cyanogastra. The sequence continues at coordinate 133,841 of VWZV01007383.1, forward strand.
TTTTTTTCTTACTTTTTTTTAATGAAGAATTCCCTGTTTGCACCAAGCACTGTGACTCTGACTTATTAGTTGTTCTGCATGCCAAAAATTTCAGTTTCATAAGTCTAGTTTGTCACTATTACTGCCTTTTTTTTTTTAAATTGAAATTTGACTTTTGCTGGCTTGAATGATAAAATGGAGTGACTATCAAAATCAGGCTTAAATTTAAATTGAAGGAAAGAGATACATTACCTCACTGCATTTGGCTTTGCTGAAATTTCGAGTTGCAGGTCAATTTGATGGGATCTTTCCCACCAGTAATTAAATGATTTCCTTTTTTTACGCATAAACCCTTCTTTTTCAGAGAGCTCTTAAAGGGTTCAGCATGTTTTTAGGAGCTTGCAGAAACACCCAAGCAAACCAGAGCCATGTAATGAGGTTTCTGGGAGTGTGTTTGAAGGTGCCAGGAGTTGCCAGAGGGAGGATTGTGCCACCTGTGTTGCCATCCCTTGCTCCACCAGAGGCCAGACAAGGAATTGTAATTTTTACTTTAAACACAATTGCTGTGGTGCTCACACTTGCTGTTTGTCCTTGACTTCAGGGCCTGATTAAACTTAGTCATGTGTGTAATTGTGGGTAGAATGAGCTGCTGCATGGTTTTTACTTGTTAATGACAAATGTGGAATTTTTATTTTTTTTTTAGTCCAGTGTTCATGCTCTCCTCCCTCTCTGTACCTTCAAAAGGTTTTTTCCCGAGTCTTCACAGTTATATGTAATTTATTTGGAAAGAAATCCTTTAGCATTGTATCCTAATACTGTAATAAGCTGGTCTGGTCTTTCTTTTGATAAACTTCCACCCCCTTAAAAGCACTTGGAGCCTGTGGTGAGCCCAGGGCTCCCTGGGGATGCTCTCTCTGCATTTGTTTCATTCATTGCTTGCGGTTCACATTTTTGAAGCTGTAATGCAAAGTTTATTTAAAGTGTGGTCTGCCACCACCAGTGACTCAGGTAGGAGAAACCACAGATCTGTCCTGGGATTTGGCATTCTCGGAGGGTGACAAACCAGACTTTGGGTTTTCTGGCTCACACAACAACTCAAAAAAGTTCAACCAGGCAAAAATCGGTTTCTGCTGAAAATGACACCAGAATGTTCCAGAGGGAGTGAGAAGTTCACACCACACTTACCTCTTTTAGGGAAAGATGTACTTAGGAGCTCATGATGACATGTCACTTTTGTATTCTCCTAAGTGCGTTTATTTAATACAATAGGAGAGAACTCTGCTGGTTTGGCACACACTGGGATCACTGTGATTTTTCAGTCAGAGCACTGAATGTGTGCAGCAGTGAGGAGCTCATTCCTGCCATCATAAATTTATGGAATGCAATGTTTATAAAGTTTTTGATGATTACTCGTTCAGGCTGAAATGTAAACAAGTTAAGAAAACTCTTAGAAGTGGATGGTTGGGTTGTATGAGCCTCTAATGTGAGTATTATCCCAAAAAAATTTAAATAGTGAGTTAAGGCATCTTTGTGATCCATGCATGCTCAGCATTATCTTGTGCTTTCTTTCTTTCTTTCTTCCTTTCTTTCTTTCTTTCTTTCCTCCCATTCCCTTTCCCCCAACTTCCCCCTCTTTCCATCTATTTTAGCTCCTTTCTCCCCTCCCTTGCCATGACACTGGCAGCAGCAATGTGCCATCTGTCACACCAGACAGTTCTGCCCCCCCTGTGCAGACATCAGAAATGTCCCAGCACCTTTGTGTGGCCCGAGGGGAGCTTTGATAAGTGACCCTCATCACCTGGACACTCACCTGCCACTGTTCCAGGCTGGAGTGGGAAGGAGAGCTGTGCTGTGTGACCTGTGCAGCAATGGGAGGCTGCCAGAGAAAAAAAAAAATAAAAAAAAAAAAGAAGCCTTTGATGATGATAATATTGCAAAAACTGTATAATGAATCACAGTGGGGGAAAAAAGTGGTTTCAAAAAATCGAGAGTAATTCTCCATTCAGCTGGAATGAATAAGGCAGAAATAAATGCAATGAGGTGCAGCTGTTTGTCTCCTGATGGTGGTACCTGTGCAGTGTCTTTTTTTGGCTGACCTGTAGATAATTAGGCTTCCACCATCCACGTGGGAAGGGGTGATTTATTTCCATGGGAAGAGGAAGGAATTGGGATCCACCATCACCATTTCTCCCAGCTCCCCAGGGAAGGGTGGGATAATGTGAAGGCTGAAGGACCAGGGCAGGAAAAAAATGAGCATTGTCTGCTGACCTCAGAGGCTGCCATTTCTCCTGGGGAAAGTCTCTCAGCTCTCCAGTTTGGAGCACATCTCACAGGTTTTTGTCACTGGTAATAGCCCAATAATTGACTGCTGATGGAGGAGTTATTACTCAGTAAGACTGACAGGACTCTACCCTCTGCTGTCTCAGAGCATGTTCCTTAGGTCAGGGTTTTATTGCTGTGACAAATCTGGTGAGGTATGTGTCTCCAGTGATTCATCTGTAATGTATTTCACTGAAACGTTTCCAGAAAATTTATTTCATATTTCAGGCTGTGAGATTACAGGAGAAGAGCCTAAAAAATGGAAATGATACCTTCTTCCTCCATTACCTTTCTGGTAAACTTTTTGATGCTTTTCCCTTGCCTTTTCAACAGAGGTTTTAACTTGAGTGGTGTTTTACCTGAGCTTTACATTTTAAGCCTCTCTTAGGTAGGTTGTGGGTTGGAATAGTTTAATTTATCACACTATGCATTAGTTTTGTTAAATACTGAGAACCTCGATGGGGTGTTTTAATGTGGGAGGCCAAAGAATTTCTCCTCAGAGGTAAATTACACTAAGAAAGAGGAAAGATTGTGTGTGGTTGAGGTAACCAGCAGTGCTGGAACAGTTATTAGCTTTTGAAGTAGACCATGCTCCAACATTTTCAGCCTTTGAGGGTAAAGGGTGGGAAGCTAAGAGAAGGAGACTGTGTTAAAAGCAACAAAGGAGGCAATATTTGAAATTCCACGTGCATCCTTGTGATCAGGCTGCAGGAGAAAATGTGCACTTTCCGTGTGAGCACTTCTGCAAAGGGCTCTTGATGGTGCCATTAAACCTCAATTTCCCAAAGCAGCTTTTCAGGCAGAATTATTTTCACATTATTTGTAATGGGAGGGAGCAGGTAATGTAGGTGCCTGAGATTTTGATCAGGTGTTGGCAGGAGATTGAGATTAAGTTGATGGAAAGCCCAAGTAACCTGCTTGCCACCTCAGCCCTGGTGTCAAAAATAGCATGGCAGAGAATAAGAGCAAAGCTTGGCTCTATTAATGACATAAAGCTGCCTCAAATACCTGTTTCTGTTGTGCTTTGGGCTGAACATGAAGTTCAGTCTTCCTTACTGCATTGAATTGGAGTATTCTGTGTAGCACAACTGTGTGGGAAGGCCAGTAATCCCTTAAATCATAATGGACCCCAGGAAACCTAATGGAGAAAATCCTGAAATGCACTAAATTAGAAATACACTAAAACTCATGGTCTGGCAAAGGATTTCACAAACTCTTGCAAATGCTGCTTGCTCTGCTGCGGTGATTGCTCAGTTCAGTGCACTTTTCAAAACTCAGATCCACCGCATGAAGCTATTAATCTTTTTATTTTTATTTCTAGTCATCCTTTTTTCTTTACTTAACTTTGTCCTAACATTTTTTTCTCCCGGAAATGTCCCACCTCAGCAAAGCAGGGCTAAAAAGCTACCATTTAGATTTAGCAAGACTTTCTTGAATTTCGTTATGCTAAAAAAAGTGCTTAATCCTCTGCTTGAAATCCACAGAACTAAATGCATGGGAATTGTTTTTCCAGGGGTGACTTTACTCCTCAGTCAGTGAGGGCTGTGTCTAGACTGTCTGTTTTTCTTCACCTGCCTAATTTCACTGATTGCTGTTGATTGTGAAGACCTAGGTCCAGCCAGTGAGAAATACTGTATCAGATTCGGGTGTCCTTCTAGATCTCTTGTGTGTGATGCTGCTGAAACTGAAAAGGATACAGACATTAGGACATTTTCTGTTCCAGAATGCTTGAATGCTGGTGGAAAAACAGAGGAAAAGGAAGGAAAGGGCTTGCTCTGAATTTATTTTAATCCTGTTCCTTCCTCAGAAGTTGGAGGAGGAGCAGGAGAAGGTCTAGAGCACAGAAAAGGGTGAGAGGTGGCACTGGGAGCAGACACAGGAGAGGGTATGTGGTGAGAGGCACTGATGGTGCCTTTGTTTCCCTATTTACCATGTATTTCTATCTCCCCTGAAGCAGTAAATCAAGCCCTTCATGTCCATGGCAATGGATTTACAATGATATTTAGAGCATCCCCAGATCTGGTCAGAGTGGATAAATATTCATAAATTTATACACTGTGACCAATACGTGCAGTCTGAGCAAATGCACTTTCATGGCTGGGTGAGGGGGCTCATCTGTTTCTGTCAGAATTCCTGTGGCATTAATCAGGACCCCTTCCTGATGAGATCTGCCATCTGTGGCAGGGCACATAGCACATACTCATGCACCAGTCCAGAAACTTTGAGAATTAGAGCTGCACAAATCAGATCTCTCTTAAAATTATTTAACTACCTTTCAGTTTCCTCGAGCATAAATAAAAATGTCCTTATTAGAAGCTGCAGGAGGTGCAGAATTAGATTAATATGAGCCTTGTTAACACAGAATATTGCTGACACACTCCCTTGATTGCTTAATAACACTTAAAATAATTCCTTACTTTATTCATCTGTCAAGCCATTCATAACAATTGTCGTGTAGCTGTTGCATGACTCAAGCTTGAACATACAATCAGCAATTTGGAAGCTGATTACATGCTTGTGTTTTCCTCAGATAGTTTTCTGCATATCAGCTGTTGTAAGTGGACTGGGTGTAAAAGTGAGGGAAAATGTTCAATATTCAAAAACGATCGGCAACAGAGCCAACGTTGTAGTGATTGCTTCTCACTTCTAAACAGCAGAAGTGAGATAAAATGAAAAGCTCTTTTCAAAATTGTTTTGATGGTTCAAAGTGCTGAGGTGAATTAAAATCTGGCAGTAGTGTAGCCACTGGCATCAGTGTTCCATCCTGTACATTTAGAATGAGCACAGTAATAATGACTAAAACTGAGGAAATGGGAGAGATGTGCAAGAAAACTCCACTTCATTCTGGGCTCATTCGTGAGCTTCATTCTGGGTCTCATGCCAGAAAGAGATGAGATTTCTCATGTGCTTCTTTAAAAGCTGTTAATTATTCAAGAGCATAGAAATAAATATTTTATATTCCACTTATAGAGATCCCCCAAGGAGTATTTGACATCAAAGTAAGAGACCTGTCTGTTAAGTTAAAAAATGGAACCTCTGGCCTTGTGTGTATCTAGAAAATAAAAAGAAGGTATTTAACTTGAGAAAATAATTTATGAGAGGGTTGTTGAAAAAGGTGCTAATTGTAGAAAAAGGTTGAAAGAAATTTGTTTTATGTTGTGGAAGCTCACAGAGACGTGATTTTTTAAAGACATCACACAGAGAATGTTCACTGAATTTAGCAGGAGTCTGAAAAAAAGATTTTTTTTTTTGTTAACCTATTGAGAAGTTCTCCACATAGTAATTAAAATTGCCGGGTTCTGAACTATGATTTGGCCACAGGAATAAACTTTTGTCAACACTTAGTTCATATTGTGATCTTCCCCACTCCCCAGATTCCTGAGCAACTCTATAAAATATTTTCACAGGGGTTATTTTTTGTTCAGAGAGGGGAATGGTTCATTACTCATCACTTCAATGTTCTGCCACAACTGCCTAAACCTTGAGGTTGCACAAGTGTAGAACTGGAGTAAAGTAAAAGGTGATAAATCATTTGGTTTCTGCTGGGGATGTGAACCATCCAGAGAGTTTCTGCGTTAGTCCCTGTGAAGCTGATCCTTGAGCTACGTGAACAAAATTCTACTTTTATTAAGCTATCCTGAAAAAATATATGCTTTTATAAAGAAAATCTTAAATCCTTTAGGCTAAAACTCACCCCTGAATAGGAAAACATTTCTACAAGGCATGAACCTCCTGGATTTGCTGTATGTCACAAGTACAAAATTATTTTTTTGTTCAAGTGCTGTGTTGGTGTCAAACTGTTCTGGAATACCAGGTTAGGAAAGAATATCTTTGTATTAAAACTCCTCTCTAGCTGTGTATCTGTGTAGCTACAGCATGGACTAAGAATGTTAAATGAAAGAAAAAAACAAAACAAGAGATTATACTCAGTTGTGTTGACAAAACTGCTCAGAACCTGAGCAAGTGTTTCAGTTGAAATAAAACCAGATTTGAAGACACAAAACAGAAGATGTCCAAACAAAAATAAAACATTGTCAGGATGTGATGAGTTGCCTGTTGACTCTTTAAGTGATCCAAAATATTTTGTGAGCCCCAAAGTCTTAAAAAGAGGCAAAACCATCAATTTTTTATCGGTGTTACTGAGAGCCATCCCAGAGCAAAATGTCCAGACCAGTGTCCCCCAGCCAGGGATGGTGGAGAGAGAGAGAAGCAAGGGGAAGAACAGGAGAGCAGGAGAGAAAAGCATTTTTGTTGCAGATACATGAAATTTGTGCAACTTCCCTTTGGGGTGAGTGCTGTCCTTCCCAAATCTGGGAACACTGGGCGTTGTTTGGGACAACAAACCCCTGCCCCTGCGCAGGTGGTGGCTGGCATGGCTAAACATAGGGAATAACACAGCAGGAGATTTGGGAAAATCGTGTCAAGGCACTGGAATGAGCGAGGATGGGATTGTAAGGGCTGGAGGGTTTGGGGAGATGTGAAATTCAGTTTTAGAGGGATGTGGTGTTGCCCAGGTGAGTCTTTATCCTTTCCTCGGTGTGAGACCTCTCAGCCTCCTGTTTGCCTCCCCACTTTCTGCCCTCCAGCACGACACTTGAGAGGCACAGAAGGATGGCCTCCTGCATGCCTGGCATGCATTTGCACCTTTTCTGCTCTAACTGACACCAAATCAGCCCTCACATCTGAGGGCAGGAGGAGGAATGCTGTCAGGCTGTTTGCTCAGCATGCCTGGGTGCAGGATGCTGCCAGAGACCACAACCCTCCCTTCACAGCTTCTCTCATGCAATGATTTGCAAGGTTGAGATGTTCCTGGTGCTGTTACAACCTTTCCTTGAGCTAGACTTACAGAAAAAAGCCAGTTTTTCATGTTACCCTGAGGCAGTGTTAGCCAAACCCTCCCCTTGTCATGGTTTTGTTCACGCCACTCCCAGCTCTGCACCAACTCCTTTTCTTTATGTGTTCTCACTTTGTCAAGCTAAAAATACAAATTAATTATTTATGACTTTTCTGTTGCTGAGGTCCCTTTCCAAAACCAGTCCAACAAGTGGGTAGATCACATTGAATATGGTGACACATGTAATTTTCAGACAACACTGGATTTTCATGATGCGTCAACCAAAATATATATTTATATTCCAAAGAGAAATATGCAAGTGAAAGAAAAAAAACTAATTTGAGGGAAATTTGTATTAGCATAAATTAGAGTTCATTACTGAGATGACAGATAGTAAACAGGGTTGGATGTTGTTGGACAGGTGAGTTTGCATGTCCTATCCAAGCCTTTCAAATTGCTTGAATCACCCTGAATCTAAGCTGGCTATTCATATTTTTATTTCAATCTTCATTTCTTTTTTTTTTTTTTAACCAGGCATTCTTGTCTTCAGTAGTGTTTAGTGTTTATTTTGAAGCATTTGCTTGATATTTATTTAAAGGCCATTACCTTGGCATCAGAAAGTTGAGTCTCTATTAGGGCTTCCAAGTCATTAACCTCAAAACTTCTGTCACACCTAAAACTGCTGTTCCTTAGCAGGGCACCAACATTCCAAATGTAATTGAGTTCTCTGCTTTTACGTATATTTCTTGGCTGAGTCATGTTGACAAGTGCTTTTCATCTTGAAACCTTTCCAGTTGTTAATACTTAGCCAATTTGATGTGGAATTCAGAAAATGAATCCAGGTAGAGCCTGGTGCTGCCTGCATAAAGGTGCACCTGTGTGGAGGTTTACCTGCCATCACCTGACATGCCCAAATATTATTCTTCCATTGTGTGTTCTCACAAAAGTAGGTTTTCTCATGTAACAATGTCTCCATTGTCCCCTGGAGCAAAACGTGACTGCCTTAATGTAGGTGGAGAAAAGAGGAAGAAAGGAGAAATCAGATTGTTTTTTCTGAGCAATTTCACCCAAACATTTAGCTGGTGGAAACAGAAACATAGGGTCCACAGCTGTAGGGTTTTGTTTTGTTTTTTTTCCTTGAGGTAGCTGATAACCTTGGCAGTAGCATCCTGGAATAGGTTTTGGAATCCAATGTCCCCCTTGTGTGGTGTCTAATTCAGGTAATTCCCTCACCCCAGGTTGGGGTCTGGTCCTCTCTGGTACCAACCTCAGGGTGCTGCAGGACACAACAATTTATACATTAATTTAGAGGTTATTGGCTTCAGTGCTGGTTGTGTCAAAACAGCACTGAACTACAAAATTCTGAATTAATAGTGGGGATTATTTATAAACTATGGCAGGATCTACAGTCTGGAAAGCCTGGTGCTCTTCATGCTTAAGACTCAGTAGAGTAGAAGTTAATTAAGGACAAGAGAGTGACAGGACATAATCAGAGTCCTTACTCTTTAATAACTTCTTGCAGACATTATTAACATGTCAGTTCCTCATTTGTGTTCTCGTGGATCTGTTAATGGAGAAGGATTGGCAAGTCTTAGATGAGAGGGTAGATTGTTGGGTTTTGTTTTGTTTTGTTTTGATGGGGTTTGTTTTCCAAAGGCAGTTTTGGACTATGCAAAATTAATTTTCAGTGAGCCAAGGAAGTAATCAGTGCTGCAGGACAGGATATTACAGGGATATAATTGAAAAATTAAACTTTTATTATAAATGCGCAAGCAAGACACCTCCATAGACTTCTGCCTTTTTCTTCTCAGCAGCAGGAAAATTTTAATGTATACTGTTTTATTCTCCTTCCTTATTTCACCTTGTTTTCAATGTAGTGCTATATATACTTTCTCATTTTCCATCTTTCAGCAAAATGAATTTTCCTGCCACTAACCAAGATGTCATATAAATGATAATAAAATTTATTTATTAACCTGAAAAAGAAACCAAAGGAGTAATCCATATTAAAGTAGACATTAGCAATTCCATATTCCATCTGTATTTGAAGCTTACATGAGAATTCCTTGATAATGCCAACTCTGAGGCTATTGTTTTTTATTTTAACACTCCTTGATTTCACAAGAATTTTGCTGTGGATATTACTGCACACAAATTAAATGAAATAGTGCAAGGCTTCTCCACCGGGCAAGTATTGGAGGAAAAAAATATAATATGTTGACAATAAATACCTTTTTAATTGGATAAATAAGACAAGCTCCTGGATGAATAATGACTGATAGGTGATGAAGCTTTCTGGTGTTTAATTATAGATGAACTGACACCATGAGGATAGAGCAGATGTGTGAGAAGGGCTTAGGCAGCAGCTTCAGTTTTATTAAAAAGCACTTCAGAAGAAAACTTAATTATACACAGGCAATGGATGGATATAGACAGGGGACAGAAAAATTCCTGCTCTGTTGAGAGGTGGCATTAAGCAAAGTGGCAGAAGGGCAGAGGTTTAGAGCCTGGTGGTTTCCTGCTCCTCTCCTGGAGCTCAGGATGGAGCTCTCCATCCCTCTGTTCCTGGCACAGCTTCCAAAACAAGGCTGTCCCTGTTCCACCTCGCTGGGAGGTTCCCAAAGTCACAAGTTGTGACAGAATTTGAGAGGGGTCCACCTTGTGCAACCTCATGCTTTCTGGTGCTGTGAAAAGAGTAGGGATATTAGCCCAGCCTCCTTTTCCCAGCAGAATTCCTTCTTCCCCCTGACTGTTTCAGGCAGCATAAACTATCCTGTATCAACTGCAGGCTGTCCTCTGGAGTTCTTTGGTGGGCAGGATCTTGAGCTTTGTCTGGTTGAAAGAAACCAAGGAATGAGGACTGAGCTGAGCTGTGGCTTGGTCTTCTCCCTGATTGCCAGATCAGCCCAAGCTTGGATGATTTTGGGGGTCAGTGGCAACTTTGGGCTGAGAAAGTTGGGGCTGCTCAGCCCGGAGAAGACAAATTTGTGTGGAGATCTCACAGCTCCTTCCAGGACCTGGAGGGGCTGCAGAGAAGCTGGAGAGGGAACTCTTCATCTGGAATTGGAGGGACAGGGCACAGGGAATGGCTGCCAGTGCCAGAGGGCAGGGCTGGCTGGGATATTGGGAATCAGGAATCGTTCCCTGGCAGGGTGGGCAGGCCCTGGCACAGGGTGCCCAGAGCAGCTGGGGCTGCCCCTGGATCCCTGGCAGTGACCAAGGCCAGGCTGGATTTTTTCTTGGAGCAGTCTGGGACAGTGGAACACACATCCCAGCAGGAACTGCATGGGTTTTAAGGTCCCTTCCTACCCAGACCATTCTGGGTGTCTGTGATTCTGTGAACTGTAGGGAAATAACCCACTCCATCTTTTGTGTCTCTAACTTTGGCCAGTCAAGCCCCCCATCCATCCAACTGAAAATAAAAAAAGTCTGCTAGAGTACTTCTTAATTCTGAACTTAAATTTATTTTTAAACTGTGAAGCTGTCACTGGAATATTTATGCATTTTCTTTTTTGCCTCATAATCTATTAATTAACAGTGTGCACTTTGAAATAGACACTTTTTTCTTGCTTTTCTATTTTAATCCTTATCTCTTCTTCCTCATACCTCCAGCCTGCTGAGCACGCCCACTGCTTCCCCCCGAAGCTAATGTGAGAATTTAAATTTCAAATTACTGACAGAAGTGGATTGCTGTTCAAACAAGGCATCTCAATGTTCTCAAACACCTTGATGAATTATGCATTCAGAGGGCGTTTGATCAATGAAATCTTTAGTGTGTTTTTATTTATAGTCTCTTTCCTATCAGTGCAGTTGCCTTCTAGTTAATCTCTGAAGCCCAGTCTGACAATTGCTGTGGTGTTTCAGGTATTTTATTCACTTACCTCTGAAATACAAAGAACAGATTAATAAATACTGCACACATGACATGTGGTCCCTAGAGTTACTAATCAGCATAGAAGGTTAACTGCTTGCATTCAGAAGCATTCAGAAAAACACAGATGTTTTCCCTGAAAGGCACTGAAGGTGTCTTAGATTTTATTGTACCATCTATTTAAGCGCTCTGTACAACTAATCATGATATTAAATGATGGAAAGCTGTTTTAAAGGTGTCTTTATAGCTTTAACCAGAAAGATAGATTTCTTTTGCGTCCATTTGATGTTTTAGTAATTGAAAAAACAAACACATGCAGCTCATTATCTGAATAAAATATACACTTAACAGAGTTTTAAGCATAAGAGTCTGCAGAAAGAGGATCACTTGGAGTAGGAAAAAAGTTCTTTTTAATGGACACATGATCAATATAGTGTGATTAAATGGATGAGTATAGATATCTACTGAGTCTGAAATAAGTATTTTTAGATGTATGGGCCCAGCCTCCACACTTAGTCTCATCAATTGCAAAAAATAATTTGGAAGTGGGGTACTTTTTCAGCCTTTGAATGGTTTGTTTATACATCATCAGTCAGGAGCTACTGCAGAGGGCTCACCTGCCAGAATCCTTCCACAGGGCCTCCAATTTCCTGCTTTTTTAATCACCCTGTGTCATTGTGTGTGTGGTTTCCTGAGCATTTCAGTCAGAAAGCAGGTGAGCCTAAAAACATTAATTGTGGCAGACTGAATTCCCTGATGTTTCAGAAGCCAGCTCTGATGTTGGGCAGCGCCTTAAGTACATGGAGCTGCTGGATTTTCGCTGTTGTGGGTCGAAATTTAAATTTCTTATTGTACATTCCACAGGGATTACTTTTGGCAGGTGGCTCTGCTGTGTAAGAAGACATCCGACTAAAACTGTAATTTTGCAGTTCTTGGGTAACCTGCAGGGTTTTTGTAAAGATCTTCTTTGGTTAGGAATCACAGAATATCCTGAGCGGGAAGGGACTCATCAGGATCATCCAGTTCAACCCCTGGCTCTGCACAGACCCCCCAAAAATTCCACCTTGTGCCTGGGAGGATTGTCCAAACACTCCTGGAGCTCTGGCAGCCTTTGCCCTGTTCAAATTCTAAGCAAAATTGCATCTGTATTTCTTTCATGTAGCATGAAATTTTTTGTTTGAGAAATGAAAAAGGCATTTTGTTCTCCAACATGAAAGAATAATGATGAAAAATGGAATTACTGATCTCCCTTCCTGCGGTCACAGCAATGATTAGGACTTGCATGAGAAGATAACTTTCTAAAGAGGCAGTCTGCAAAAGCTTAAAGCCTACCCAAAAAGGCAGTGGCAACAACATAAATTCATCCTAATCTGGAATTTGGCCTATGGCATGCCTTCAAGTGGATGGGAAGGAGGGAAAAGGAAGCCCTGTGCCTCCCTGTAGGACTGCAAGGACCCAGGGATGGTGCAGGCTTTGCCTCCCCTTCTCAGAAGGCTGAACTGGGCAGGAATGTGTCTCCTCTCCAAGGAAAAGGTTTTTTATGGGAGAATATTGAGGCACAGGCTGCGTTTTTGGTGTGGATGGGAGCACTTGTGGTGACATCCAGGACAGGAGGCTGGGATGGTGCATGGTGAGGACATCAGCACCTGTGTCACACCCTGCTGAGCCCACCAGCTGGAACTAAACTGGGCTTTAATATTTGCATTGCTGCCTTGGGTTAGTGAAAGCAGAATGATACAACAAGCAATGCACAAAAGATGCTGATGACAGGCAGACAATGCTTGTGGTGCAGCTGTGAGGAAGTACTGAGTTCCCAAATATGGATTATCTTTGAATTCGTGCTCGCTGGTAATCCACTGTAATTCCCATTAAACAAGCATTGTGAGCAGCCTGTTGTTTTTAGAGGAGTTAAATGAGGGTCTTAATGAATTAAAAATGAACCACATTAATCTGTGGAGGAAAAGCTTTCATCTTCACTCCCTCAGGTCCCAGTGCCCTCCTGAGGAGAATGGTCACCTGCTGAATTGACCAGAATGAAGTGCTGAAAATTGCTTAATAGGAGGAGAAGCAATTTTTCACTAATCTGTTTCAGGCTTGCCAAGGATGATTTCTCAATCTGAGCTGTGGCTGCTGGAGCTCAGAGGGATGGCAGGGGAAAACGGGCAGGTGGAATTATTATTCAGCAAAAGCAAAACCTGCTTGCCAGGAGCTGCCCTCCTAGCAGGGAGGTTCTGGAGGGCAAAAGTGCTGTTTAGGCATGTATCTCCCCTTGGCTATCAGTGGAAGGAAGATGTGTAATCATCCATGACTGGCAAATTCAAAAAAAAAAAAAACCCCTCTTCCTTCACCTTGCGAACAAACTGTCGGAATAGGAAGTTTGAATTTCAGCAGAGTGAATATAATGAGGTCAGGGCAGCTGCAGAGCACTAATCATTCTTCAGAAAAAGGCCACTCTGTGCTCTCAGTGTGAAACATTTCCCGTCCTCAGACATGCATTTTATCCCCTTTTTGTCTGGCTTTTGCAAGTGGATGGCTTAGTCACCCTGGTATTAACAGTTCCTGTATTCTAGACCTTGCTATAAGCTTGATTACATAGGCAAATTTTTGCAAAATAAGCTATTTGTTTAATCAGTGAATTTAAAGGGCAGTGGTATTGCACAAGTTCCTGAATTACACTCTGGCTCCACAATTATCCCTTTTTATGCTCCTGCTCTCCCCAGCTCCAGAGGAGGCAAACCCAGACCCTGTGGATGCTCCCTTAGCACAGGAGTCTCCATCTGGAGAATTGTTCTCCTGTTGCCCTTCCTGTGTGTTTGAAAAATAGAAAAGTCCTGACTGTCTCAAGACCTCAGAAAAATGTTATTTTATCCAGTACGTGTCCTGCTCTATTTGCTTTCCAATGCTGTTAATTTCTGGGGGGTACTTCAGCCTGATCAGCTTTGAGAAAAATTAGCTCTGGAGCAGAGAAACATGATCATTTTTCTTGTTGGAAGCCAAAGTAATCTGATTTCAACTTTGCTTTATTTCAGGGGCTGGGTAACGTTAGTAAATTCATCTGTTTTGTGCGTAAACTGCTAGTGTGTTTGGCATTCAGCTATCTGATTGTGTACTTTTCAATATTTCTGCAGCTTAGCCCACAGGCCTGCAGCAGCAGCTGAAAGTGAGTAACGTTGCAGGGCAGGATTTGTGGTGCTGCTCAGCCCGTGCGCAGCACAGCTGGAAAATAATGCGAAAAGTATTGAAATTATTATGGAAAACATGAAGAGCTCTTATGAGAACTGCAGGCTCCTGAAGCACGAGAAACTGTACCATATGTGAGGCTGGCAGAGAGAGGTTTTGGGGGGGAATACAGGCCTTGGAGGAACTAGTCCTGACAGTTTATCAAAGGCATAAAGCAAGACAAACTGGGAAAAGTAAACAGAGCGACAGAGCCGCCTTTGTCGGGACAGGTTTGGGATACAATGGCTCATGTTGTTGTTCCTTCCTGAGTGATCCTGCCCCATCCCTGCCAGCCAAGAGCTTTTAGTGTGCCTGATTACCCCTCTTTCATCTCACTGCCCCGCTCCTCAGGTGGGGTGAGAGGGGGGCATGAAATAACAGAGTCCCACCCAGAGCCGGGGCTGCTGCGCTGAAAGCTGTTCCATAAATTGCCCATTTTCTATGTCTTTGTCTCACAGACATGCCAGAATTCTGGTCAGGACCAGTAAAGCACGAGGTTCACCAGCCCCTCAAGACTGGGTTTTTAATGGTGTTTTATTCCTGTGGATGCAGGGAGATGTTTTCTGGGATAGTTGAGTGTGCCTTGGCTCGTGAGTTCCCGGGGGGACGATTTGCTGTGCTCACTCAGCCTGCAAGGAAAGAAATAAACCTGTAACATCTGCAGAGTCGTAAACATCTTGAATAAAAAAAATTGTGTTGCTAAGTATCAGGAGTGAAGGTTTTCTTCGCTCCTGTAGGCCTCATCTCACACAGAAATGACTGTAAAGCCTTACATGCCCTGAGAAATGTGCCTGTGGTCGTTTTCAGCCTCTGCGCACACATTCTGTAATGGTATCCATTATTAGAAATATTCTGTTCTCAATATAGAAAAATCCTTAAAAAGGCAGAATAGAGCAAATTTAGATAGGGGAAAAAAAAGTCAGCATACATTACATATAATTTACAGATCATCTGGAACATCTTTGCTCTCTCCGGCAGGAGTTAAGAAGTTTTCTTCCAAAATAATTTTGCTGTTGTAAGAATTCTTTCAGACCATAAAAAACTTGAAAAGCTGCTTGTTCCTATTCTGCCTGCAGGCAAATTACAAAACTTGCTGCTCTGAAGAGAAAGAGGACCTGACACTTTTATACTTTCATGGCTTTGGTAATGGATTGTGCGTGGGGGATGCAGGGAGGATAAAAGGAAGAGGTTCATTTCCATCTTTTCTTGCACATTGTAGGGTTGAAGCCAAAAATCTAACATTCTGAGGGTCTGCAAGGCAGTAAGAAAATTTAATTTTTTAAATTATTCATTTACTTCATAACAAGCTGCAGGAGAGCCACTGGAATTGTGGCAGAATCAAAACTGACAAAAAGCTTGTGCCAAACTGCTCTGCTAGGAGAGCAGGGAGTGCAAGCACTCAGAACCTGTAATCTTTGTCTTCTCTGTGGAAAGGTGCTTTGTTTTAGCTCCGTTTATTTCTTTTTTTTTTTTCCTTTTAATCTATTGGCTTGAATACCACCAGCCACTTATAATTAGAAAGTCACATTTGCAAATGCAGTAAATTGAGTATAACCAGAAACTGCAGCTCTGGAGGGAGGACCAACCAAGCAGCAACAACCACAAAACCCAGCTGGGTGATGCTCCAGAGCCCCGTTCCTGTTTCCTGGCAGTGCAAGTGGAGGCTGGGAGCTGCCTGCTGCTCCTTTGGTTCCCTAAAGTGCAGCAGTGAGCTGTAAAACTGATCCAATGAAAGCCCTTAAGGTCTAGTGGGCAATCACCAAAACAAAAGGTACAGTTTTCTTTCAGCCCAGCCAGCACAACGTTTCTTTGATTAGACAGCTGAACGTCCGAGTAAATAAAGGAAGAGGATCATCACTTACTCTTACTTTGGGAGCAATTAATAGTCCTTTGATAACAGACTATTTCCTTTTTTCCGGCTTTTGCATTGCCCTTCCTTTCCTTCTGCTGGTTAAGCACTCTCAATGGAGTTCCGACTAAAATTGAGGGCAGTAGAAGTCGTGATGTTTTTTATCTTTTCCAGGTGATTAATTTTGTTTAGTTTAGTTGGGTGTTTTTTTTGTTGTTTTTTTTTTTTTCTTTTGGTTTCTTTTGTGTATGTGGGACACAAAGGTTACCTTTCTAAAACAAAAAATATGAAAGGTTTCCTTGCATTATTTTTTACTTTCCTCCCTGACTAACACAATTAGGCTGAAATGTCTTATATATCCTGGATGGAATATTCAGTAATTTCATTTTGTTCCATTAAGCATTCATTTTTATTTCTTTCGACTGTTAGAAAGTTCCTGTGTATCTCAGTTGATTAAGAAAAAAGAAGGCGGGGATGAAGGAAGAGAAAATTCCAACTGGATATGTTTCTGGAATCAAGAATTATTCTGGAAACTACATGTGTTTTCTTTCCAATTGAATGATTTTTTTTTTGGTTAAAATCGCTTAATAGCATACATTGAAGAATTTCATAATTGCAAGCACCATAAAATTAGATAAATTGTTGTTCTCCTTATTACTGGTGATGATACTACTTTAGCAACAAAATTGATAGTTGGCAATCATGCATAATTAAATTTGTAAGTTTCACTCTGCAGCTGTGCATTTGTTTCCAGTCTTCCTGTCCCATTTAGATACCCATTCCAGGACTCTTTTCTTTCTTGAAAATATGGGAATTTTTTTTTTCCACTGTTTCAGATAACTCTGAAACTTACAAGGTTGTCCCTAGTCCATTTGCATGCAGCTTAAATTGACTTGTGTGATTTAGCCCTGGCATAAGGGCTATTTTCCTCTCATGGCAATGGTGTAGAGTTATAAGCTTTTAATTTATTCCATTGTTTCATTGGTTTTTTTGGGTTTGTTTTTTTTTTTTAAGGCAGATAGCTCTGAATCTGTAATTTCATGCAGGATATATTTATAATCTGTAAAGTCCTGTTTGTTATGTATTATTATCAAGAGGGAGCCATGGATCAGCCATACACTGAATCCCTCTCAGGTTTGTGTCTGTGTTGGAGCAACCTTAGAAGTGGCAGCTTGTTACTGGTGAGAGGGAAATGCAAGTAAACAAGGCTCTTCAGAGGCAAATTAAACTGTGTTCCTGCCAAAATCCTGAAATTGTGCACAGCAGAGCAGCCCATGGGCTGCAGAGGGGCATTTTCCAACCTTTTCACTGCTCTTTTTCCTGTGAATGTGTGAATTTCTGGCCATTCTCTCAGTGAGAATTTGGTTCCCCCACTCACTCTCCTGGTTCTTACCTTACCTGAAGGCATAAAGTCACAGAAGCACTCTTGTTTTTCAAATCAGTAAATATCCATGCTGCAGTGACAAGGCTTTACCCCCAATGGCCTGGAACTGGTACCAGGACCCAGCTGATGATGCTGAATTCAGCACAAAGTGCCAGGTTTTAGGTCTGGTGTAGCCAGACCCGGGCTGACAGGTGATCCAGGTGTGGCTCCCTGACCACTGTTCTTGTGTGCATGGGCCAAGCAGTCTTTTGAAAAGGTTCATGTCATGCAAGAACATCCACATTGTTCCTCCTTCTTTCTTCGTTTTTATATATATATATATTTTTTTTCCCGTTTCTTTGGCTTTCTGTCACTGTGGCAAAGATTTTTTAATGTTCCACGGGTTTATTGCCGTGGGATGACTAATGCTGGAGCAGTGCTGGGACCAGATCACCCACTTTGAGGGTAAAACAGAAGGTGCCTCTCAATTCCCCCTGTGCTGGGGCTTTGAGTCACCCTGACTCATCCCTCACCCCCACAGAAAGCCCAGACCTACAGCACAGGAGAGGCAGACTCCCTCGTTTGTTTCTCGTTTAATTCTCTTATTTATTTTATTCCTTCATTACTTTTCAGGCCTAGAATTACTGGGCCCATAAAAATAATGATTATAAACAGATTTGTGTCTTCCTGCAGTGAGTACAGCAACCCCTGCTGCTGCCACCCTCACCTTGTGGCAGAGGTTTGAAACAAAAATCAGCACTGAATTCTTCTGTTTGGAGGGGTGACTCCCACCCTGTCTCCTTTTTCACTATAACAGAACACAAGCTCTTGCTGATAGCCTTTATCAACTTCTGGAAGCATTTCCAAGCAGCTTGGGTTTTTTTTTTTTTT
>VWZV01007383.1:152297-214771 GCA_013397155.1 Irena cyanogastra
TTTTTTTTTTTTTTTAATTTTTTGGGGGGGGTTTGTTTGGTTTTTTTTTCCTTTTTTCCCCCTTCTTTTTTCTTCTTTTTACTTTGCTTTTTGGGGTTTTTTTTTAAATTTTTGTGTGTGTGTGTGTGTTGGTTTTGCTGTTTCCTGGATTAAACCTCAGCCAGCAGCTTTTAACCAAATCTCTGCTTCCCAAACACCATAACTCACCAGCTCCTTGCAGTGACACCGACTTTTGTCCTGTGTTTTTAATATTTCTCCTGTGAAACAAGGCTCAATTCTTGTCCCTGTTCCTGACAGGTAACATCTGATACCTTTAGGGAGTGAAATAGTTCCCTTAATCAAGTGGAAGGAACATTTTTTTAGCCACTGCCACAAAAACTGGGTCTTTAAAAGGATTGAATGCTTTAGGGAAATGCTGGAGCTGCAGGCATATATTTGATGCTGTTGAGTTACTGCTGGATGTTATAAATAGCATTTGTTTCAGTGTCCCAAGGTGTTACCCCCAGCAGCAGTTTTGGTGAGGAAAATCACTGTTTCTTTCAAACACTGAGTATTTATGGAATAACTCACAAAGATCAGTGTTGGAGAATTAATTAATTGCAAAGTTTTAAAACCTGAAACGTTGGCAGGGAGTTGATTGTGTGTGTTAATAAGGACCTGGGGGTGCTGCTTGATTCATATTTCTGAATTTAGGTGAATTTTGGTTTTGCTGTTCCTGTCGTGTTTTGATACTTTCCAGGAAAGACACAAACTGTAAAGATAAGGACTGTTTTTGTCTTCTCAAATTTTGTGAAACAAATACAGCACCCTGAGAAAAACCTCTCTTAGCAGGCAGACACTGAGAGGACATATTTTACTTGAGATGCTCTTGTTCTTTATGGTGGTATCAATAAAGTCACCATAAAATCTCCCTATTAATATTATATTATTCTTATGTGAGTATTTTTCTCTCAGTTCCTCTCTTGCTAGAGTTCTAGATGCTAAGAATTTTAGACTTTCTGTGCAAACAAGCTCTGACTCCCAAGAGAACGCAACATTTAACCTAAAGAACAAGCTTCCACAATTAATTGATAGCACAGGAATTACAAGTGTCTAGTTAATTAGGAGTGTGTAATATCACAGAGTAGAAAACTTAAAATTTAGAGTTTTAAATTATAACAATAAATATGAAACAAAATAAAGGTTTTAAAACAAAAACAAGTCATTCTTCTTTACCTTCTTCTTCCTACTTCATAAGTTTAAGTGGTATTTTGTAATTAAACAAAAAAGTCCTCAGTGCAGACTTGGAAAGATTAATTATTAAATTAAACAAAAATAATTTAAGTATAATTTCTTAATTAAATTGTTTAACCTCTAAATGTAGCTTGTTTCTGTGAAAGTTTGGTTCTTGGTTAGCACTTTTTATTACACTTTTCAGCAGGGAAGAAATTTCCCTCTTCTGCTCTTCCTAGGAAGGGACTCCTCACAGCTCCAGCCCTTCCACTTGTCAGGAGTAATGTCAACATCAAGGAATGTATTCCCATCAATATTAGGAGCTTGTAGTTCTGCTTTTGTCATCACTGACATGTATTTTTTCTCATAGCTTTTATTGGTTGAAAAGTCTGCAAGAGTAGATGACTTCTCTGGTTTGACAATAAAAACTTTTTAATGAGTGTGTATGAATTTAGAATAGCTTTGCACTTTTCTTACAATGCCTTTACATGTCAGGTGTTAAGGATTAGTGTGGCAGTGGTGGCTCGTGCCAGTATTTTGTGTTTGTATGCTGAAAGATGAGAAGTATGGAGTGCCTTAAAAGGGGAAATGAAGGTGTTAACAATATTCATGTCAGTCTGCACGGGTCATTTCATTTTCAGAGTTGCCGTTTGGGTAACACAGGACATTTTGACTTAAATATATTTTAAAAGTCTGTTTTTAAAAACAGACTCACTGGATCTGATACTTCAGCTTATGTCAATGAGTGAAGATGACAAGTATTTTAACTGGTGTCAACTGAATGCTCCAACCTGAATCTTCAATTGATTTTTTTTTTTCAATAGACTAATGAGGCAAGCAGGTAACACAACTTCCAGGCCACTTTAATTTATTTTTTAACACCTCCAGTACAACTATGGCAAATGGAGACCCTCATGGCAGAGCCTTGGACTGAATAACCTGAATAAAACTCCATTCCAACACAAATCATTCCATAATACTGTGTTAAGTTATTCACAATATTACACACCAGGCAGCCATTTCAGTTACTTTCACCAACAGAAAAGATACAGGCATTAATTCCCTCTCTTTTTCTGCTGGACTGTTTTATTTCTTCCATCATCACCCTGCAAAGCAGCATTAAAATTGCATTTTTCACTGTGTGGTTCAGAATCTGTGATCTAACTTGGCTTCTTAGTGGTAGCTTTCCATCAGTGAGGCAGCTCAGGTACACACTGAATTTTGGGGCAGTGCACCACATTTTGCAGATTATCCCCATCTTTGACATAAAGGGAAAATGCAACTTAAATTTCAAGTGAGCAGTGTGGTCAGTGGCTGTGACTGACAACAGGAATTTTTCTGGTTTCTCGTGAGAGTGGAAATGCAATTAATCAGGTGACATTATGTGTTATAAGGAATTATTACTCTGTAATCTTAATTGTCTCAAGGTAATGACATTTAATGTCTGCAGATGTTTTTGAGCATCATTTTCATCCCTCTGAGACCAAAATGTGTATTTCAGTGTGAACAAAGCCCATATCCAATATAAAAATACTACTTAAGGAGAAATTAACAGTGGTGTTGGTTTTGGTTGTTTGGTTTTTTTTTTTAATCTTTAATTTCAATTACTGTTATGCTTTTAATTTACATTTTTGTAACATAGAAATATTCAACCATGCTTTCTAGGGTCATTAAGCTTGTATTTAGTAGGAGCACCTCTGGGATTGGGATGAGTGACAGCTCATAAAATTCAGAGTCACTGGAGATCTGTGTGTATGATTGACATGAAAAGCATTGAATTGGTTGATTTTTAAGAGTGTTTTTAGAGGCCCAAGGCATGAGGCTATGCATTTTTAAACTGGGTTCTCTGATACACTGTGTGAAACGCTCTTTATTTTCATTTTGCTTTACATCAGAATCATCTGCAGCCCTTAAAATAACTAATGTGAAGGATAAAAGGGGTGTAGACTGCACATACTTCCAGGGGGAGTGGAGGGAAAAAAAAGAAGGGAAAGAAACTCCCTTGTGGAAGGTGTTTTGTTTTGTTTTTTTTTTCATTATTCTGAAGTGGGTAATTGTTTCATTACTGGAATGCTGCAACTTCTGTGCTGTGCTGGGAGTGCTGGGAGTGCTGGTGGGGTAACACCTGAGGGGCCTCTGTCCCCCAGCAGTGGCACAGCCTTGGGCAGAAAGAGGTGTTGATGCCTTAGGATAGCTTTTACATTTTCATGTATTTATAATCCTGCAGTTCTTTAGTGGTTAACTCCAAACTCCATACCCAGTGTGAGCTGCTGCTTCTCCATTTTGGGCAGACACAACAATTCCTCTCCAGGCCTGGAATCAAGGACACCTCACTGCCTCAGGGCCCAGAAATGCAAACAAAAGGGAGTTGGGGGAGCAAACTTGGGGTCAATGACTTCATTAGCTGAAGCTGTAACTGGGAGATTAGCCCCCAATGTGCAAATGGACCAAATTTATAAAAGTGTGAAACCCTCTGTCCACTTTTGGGTGTAGCCCCTGGGGGCTTTGCCTGCCCAAAATGTACCTGAAGGCCCTTCAGTAAATATAATCACTTTTTATTTCCTTAATCTTCGTTGCCTCTGAGCAGCCACCATGCCCAAACCTTCCTCCTCCACCACTTCCTGCAGGACTTTGGGTTGATTCTTCCATTTTTCCTTAAAATGTGTTCCCCTCCCCATTGGTTTCCTGGCTGTCACAGGGAGCAGTGAGTGTCATGGAAGATGTGCTGCTAAAATAATTTCCATGCTCAAGAGTCATGGCTAGCTGCTTATAAACATCAGTACTCGTAAACAAACCCCTCTTTTATGGAGTTTGTCATGCACTGAAGTGTCAACAGCAGCAATTCTCATTAGAGACCATAATGACAGAGACCTGGAAATGAGGTTTTGAGGTTTTTACTGGCCTGGCCTTGTTTTGGTTAGTCTGAGTTTACTGCATATGCTGAATGTTTGAAAATAAATCCCATGTATTTTCTCACCTGAAATATGAGCTGCAGGACACTGGCTGTTCATGGAGCCTCTGCCTTAAAATTCTGTGAGAATATCCCCCTTTATCTATGAGTGTCTTCAGAAATGTAGTGTTTAATCTAAATACTAATATAACAGCAGCTGAATAAGTAACAGATCTGTATTAAAGAGTGTGTCAGCAGTGGATTGGGTGGGAAAACAACAACATCAGGCATTTATGTTTGACTCTTTAGAGCTGAGATTTGTGAAGGAGGCTGGTGCATTTTGAAGCATCACTGAATTTGCCTCTCTTGGTTGATAAAATCCACTGCCACTGCTGGTCAGGACAGTGCAAGCCCAACATAAATATCAGACTCTTTTTGCATTCACTGTGCAGCACCCTCTGAACACCCTGTCTACATTCCTGAGTCAGATCTGGTCTCCTGGGATACTCCTTTTTTGATCTTACTGGACCTTCTCGGGGCAGTGCTGCACCTGGGAGCGAGCATTTGCAAGATGGGGACACGTGGAGAGAGGTGCAGAGCACAGCACAGGAGAGGGAAGGATGGGGGAAGACATTCTGCCCCTTTTGAAACTGTATTTTTTCATTTCAAGTCACTTCACATCTAGAAAAGTTAGGTGGTAGGAATTAAAGTTAGGAAAAAAGTTAGGAAATTTCATTATGTGCAGGAAAGGCTATTTTGGGTTTTGGATTTTGATGGGTTTTTTGTTTCATGTAATACAGAAAATTATGCCTTTTGGAATTTGAAATGGTTTATGATCTATCCTGCCAAGTTACTTTACAGAAAGATACCATCTTAACTCAGTGTAGATATCTCAATTATTCATGTTCTGGACATAAAAAAATCCACCGTTACCTTAATATTAATGCTACTTTCCCAGTAGGTGTAAGCAAATTATAAAATATGTTCCTACAGGTTTTGTGCTTATCAGAAAACAAAATACAAGAACATGCATTGTTCCTTTTTGCTGGAAACTCACAGTTTTGTGTAGTTGCTGTTCAGTAAAAGTGCTGCAATAAATTTGGGAGGGGAAAAAAGGAGGATTGAGGTGAGAATAACAACTTGTGTGGCTACCACATATTCATCTTTCATTTTGGTGAAGCCTTGCCCTCCTGGCCACACAAGTGTTGCAACTAAAGCTGGTTTATTTGCTATGAAAATTAAACAGGTGGAAGAGCCAGAGGTGGGAGAAAAATTAAAGTTGTGTTTACATGTCCATGGTAAAGTGTTTACAACAAGAGAGAAATTCACCCCCAAACAGACACCCCATCAATATTTCTGTATTCCATGCAGTTTCCCATTTTCACAGTCAGGCATCTCAATATCACTGCAGTCCTGTGGGGAAAACTCAACTTATTGTGGCACCCCAGTAAACTCCAGCCCCATAAAAACGCTTTCAGTTCAAGGCATTCCTCTTTCAAACATGTTCCATGTCATTTCAGGTACTGCCAAAGGGAAAAAAAGTGAAATAGACCTGCCTGGATGTGTGCTGAGAATGGCTATGTGGCAAAAATTTTGGGGGTTTTTTTGTTTTTTTGGTTGGCTTGTTTTTTGGCTTGTTTGTTTTGTATTTTTGTCACTTAGCTAACAGAAAGAAGCTGTTGAAGAGAAGTTTGCAGGTTGCATCGTGCACCAAAAGCCATTTTGCTGTAAAATTCTGAAATCACTGTCAAGCCTATAGACAAGCAAACAACTTTGCACAGGTTTTACTGCATTAATACAACCCACCTGATACACAAACATGAAAATCTGTTTGCTCTTCAAACCACAGCATAAAAAATAGCAATTTTCAGGACTCTCACCAACTGCCAGACATTATTGTGCTCCTACATCTATTACTTCAATTTGTCCATAGAGAGAAAAAGGGAAATTTGAAGCAAGTTTTAAATAGTATTGTTAGAATCAGAGTGGTGTAAGTTCTTTTGGTTGCAGTGCATAGAAATGTCTCAGCTTTTTGCAGTTTATGCTGAATATTCCTGTTGCTTTCAGGGTTAGCATGCATAAACATTGCTGTGTGCAGTCTGATAGGCCTAAATCAGGTAAAATAATGTTCTATATCACATGATTCCAGTATAAAAGTTGCTTTTCCCCAGCACTGTGCAGCCAGTTCATTTTAGGGCATGGTGGAAGGACACCAGTGACTTTAAATAAATAATAAATCAATTACTTTATTCAGGATGAAATTAAGATGTTAGTGCTTCCTATTTGCATGAAAATTACTCAGCCATGCAGGCCACAACATTAATGAGAAATGAGACTGTGACTAATGATGTCACTGGAATTTATTGTGCTTCCCTTTGTCCAAACTCTCTGATTTTTATCCTCATTCCTGTTCTACAGTGGCTGTGCCTGGAGCAGGGCCAGAGACAAAATTCTCCCACCTTTTCATGGTTCAAATCTCAGTCCATAAATGATCCATCATTTGTCATTTATTTTATTTATTATTTTCATTTATCATTTATTATTTATTTTATGAACTATCATTTGTCACTTATCATGACCTTTGCTATTTCTGAGCTGCAGGAAATAAAGGGATTTCTTCCTCATAGCTTTTCTGCACTAGCTTGTTGTTTTCACATCATCTGAGGAAGACACTGACACAATCTGGTGTTAACCATGTGGGGTTCAAAAAGAGACAAAAATCATCAAGCAAAAATGTGTTGAAATGTCCTCCTTGGGTTATTTTTTTTCCAATTGATGATTTCTTGTTATTATCTTTGCTCCAGTAATCTGATTTTGGAGGGGAAAAATACGAGTTTTAAAATAGTCCATGCATGAGGCTGCTCAACAGTCTGGCCATCAATATCTTTAATTTAAGGCACACTTAAAAAAATTCTTTAGCACTGTCAGATCTTCAGAGGTGGCTGCTGTCTTACCCTGGGCAGAGTTTGGCAGGGAAGGGTCCCAAGGACTGGCACAAATAAAGGAAAGCTGGCACAATTCCCGTCCTTTGGAAGGCAGGAATCAGAAGGTTCAGCGCTGCAGCCCAGTAGAAATGAGGTTTTTAATGACTTGTGGGCACTTCCTTTGCAAAGATGGCAGAATGAGGTGGTTAGATGACTTCTGGAACTGCCTTAGGAGAGATCAATGTGTGAGCACTGTTCCCACGACGACTGCAAGGAAAGTTCTTGTAATTAATAATAAAAAAAATTGATTTTCCTGATGGTGGTGGTTTCAAACCACAGCTCTCAGGCAGCCCTGTAGGAATAAAGCACTGCAGTGTTTGGTGAGAAAGTCCAGTATTGATTCAGTTTGATAAAATATTTTTCTTTATCTTTTGAGAAGCCTTGCTGCATGGATGGTATGAATGAGGGTTTGGTATTTCCAACACGTCGAGGGTCCCAACAGACACAGTTCTTTCTTGTTACAGAAACTATATTCTCCCTCTGTCTCCTTTGGTGTTGGACAATGTATGTGAGCAGAGAACTGCACATAGAGGCAGAGAAGTATAATTCTCTGTTTTTCTGAGGCTCAGGCTACTGAATAGGTATCATTGTGTCCATGTCTCTTGAGGGGGGAAAAAAAAAAAAAAACCCCCGCAAAAACTTCTTTGGGTTTTTTTTTTTTTTTTTTTTTTTTTTTTCTGGTGTGCAGCCTCCTTCTGACAGCTGCAGAGAGAAATGTCTTGTGGCCTTTTCATCCCTTCCTCTGGCTCTGTGTTTTTCCTATCAACTGCCCCATAAATATTTTCCTGTAGCTGGCACTGAGGATGCTCCTGGACCTCGTTAAAAGGAGACTCAGAATTGGTGCCTTTGGGGCAGCTGGGGGCTGGGTCTGAGCACCAAATCCTCCTGCTGAATTTAGGGGCTTCACAGTCCCCCCCGTGCTCAGTGTTTCAGTTCATATTTAGTGCCAGAGTTCATTCTGTGTTGTCAGTATTCTGTATTTATCCCTGATCCACACCACGGGCTCCCCTCCTCTCTGTCCCCTTCCTCCCAGACCATCCTGCACCTCTCTCAGTCTCATTATGCACCAGGTATCACTAATATGCTAAATAAAACTCTTCAGAGTTCCCCTTTTGGCTTAAGATTTCTAGGAGACTTCTCCTTTCAGAAGGACAGATGAAATTCCCTGTGATGGGTGTTAAGGTTGGATGGGATGGCCACAAAAAAACCCCAAAAAACTCACTTCTTGCTGAATTTATCCTGATAGGCACCTCCTTCATAAGGAGGGAAGAAATCTATGTGTATTCCATGTTCACGTAGCTCATTTGCCATTTAAAATGTTTGTTTGGGATATTTCACAATAAAATTGAAATAGGTTTCTCTTGTTGTAGGTAGATGGGGAAGGTAGTGATACAAGGAATTGCAATTTCTCATTAAAAAAAAAAAACCAACCAAAAAGGAAAAAGGTCTCCTGTAAAGCATGTAAAGAGATGCTGGCATGTGTGGTCTGGAATTGTGATTACCTGAATTACTGTGTTTGGGGTTTGAAAACAGAACCAAATTAGCCAAAAAGACACCAAACTGCACTGGTATTTTTAAGCTATATAATCTGAGTTACAGAGAGTGATGAAAAAAAATCTCCGTGGCGTGTGACAGCAAAGATTAGCATGAAAATCACAGATCTTTTTTTTTTCAGTGCTATTATCACATTGCAGGATAACATTGTTTTCATCTTAGGGATATTTTGCCTTGTACTTTGCTTCTTTCAGGGAGCATTGCTACAGCTTTTTTGTTTGTTTTTTTTTTTTAAGAAAAAGCATAACTTGGTTATGGGTGGATGTTTAAGTGTTATACAATATGGCTTTAAACTTTTCCTGCAATTAAAGCCTAATCCAAAACACTGAGGCACATTATTAATTTTATGCTTAACTGGAGCATTTTTTTAACAGGCCTATTCATCTACTTAAAACTAAGCACATGCTTAAGTGCATTGTTGAACTGGGGCCAGAGTTGTTATGCTGAAGCAAAAGAGAGAAAAAAGAAAAAACAACAAACCACAAAAAAAGAAGAAGAAAAAAATATTTACGTCTAACAGATAATATTCATATTCCTGGGATTAAAGTGTTCATTTGCAGAAAAGAAAGAGCTGCAATTATCTTCAGGCACAGGTGAGGCAGGCAGCTGCTGGCAGCTCTGGGTTGCTGTTCCAGGGACAGGGGAGGAGATTGATGATGCCAGCAGTGTCTGCTGGAGCTGGGGACCACGGTGAGGCTTCCTCAGACAAAAAAAAAAAAATAGCTCTGGGTCCTGAGGAAGGACTAAACTAAAAACTAAAACTTCTGCCTAAACCTTCTCACTGACAATTTAATTTCTTTTTTTTTTTTTTTTTGCATATTAGGTTTGGCCATGTGGGTTAAAATTGCTGATTTTAAGGCTTTTTTTTGTTGTTGTGGACAGGTAGTGTCACAGCTGCATGGTGGTAAATTATTCATGGAATTCCTCACTGGTTTGGGTTGGAAAGGACCTCAAAGCTCATCCCATTCCACCTGCCACCTTTCCCCTGCCCCGGGTTGCTTCAACCTGGCCTTGGTGGTGAGAGATGCAGAGTAAAGCATGGATCACCAATATTTGTAGGAGCTGAGTGCAGCCCTGAGCAGAGGCTGGCTCCTGTGTGGAATCCTGCAGGTCGTGCTAAAAATCAAGCCTTTTGTTAAAATAAAAGGACAGTCTGGGAAAGGAGGGCTGTCCCTGAGCGGACAGATGTTGCATTTTTTTACTCCTCCTTCTGTGTTCTCTTCCCTTTTTGACCCTGAATTGAGCAGAGCACCTTCACTGGTCCCCAGCACTGCTGCAGGGGTCCCCCAGCTTTAAAGTGAAGGAGGTGTTGAAGTGCTTTGTAACACCAGGGAGCCTGGGCAAGAAGAGGAAGAGGCTATTGTGTTGTAAACAGTGGGGTTGCCATGGAAACTGGTGATTCGCAGAAAAATGGAGAGCGGGGAGGAAAGAAAATAGAGTTACTATTTTTTTTCCCCCCTTTTCCTTAATATTTAAATCATATCTGTGATTAGTGACCGTGCTTCCTGTATGTGTTTAGGTAACGTGGTGGGCAAATATAATTGTTTTGGAGGTGCCAGGAATCCCTGTGTGTTGCTGCATGCCTTGTCTGTGAGGCAAGGATGCTTATACTCAACAATTATCTACTGAAAACAGTTGACCTCATGCTCATGTATCCTGAGCTGTTCTGCAGATTGCCACGGTTCTCATACAGAGCAATGTATGTTGTCTAATGATTTGTTAACTTTTCACTTCTTGGCCCACGTTTGGCTGTAAAACCACAGTCCTGCTAATTACAAAGAATCCATGTCTGTGTTTTCTTTACTTTGCCGTGTAGGGGGAAAAGAAAATTAAATGTTAGGGAGAGGAGTTAGGGTTTTTCGAATTTTTTTTTTTCATATAAAATGTTAAGTGACCTGTGGCAATTTCCAAAGTATTCCAGTGTGTTCTCTGATGTTTAAATTAAACTTTACATCATTTGTTATAGTGACACCTGCTGCCCTTGTAATGGTTAAGTGTATGTGAGTACACAGAACCCACTTTTCAAAAAAATTTATAACTCCACTGTAAAGATTTTATTCTGTGCTGAAACTTGGCACACAGGCTTTTTGACTAGGAACAAATTATTCTTTTAAAAAATGTGTTGGGGAGAAGTTGGTTATTCATAAGAGCTTACTGTGCAGTAAAAGCAAGCTGATTTTACTGACACATTTATCTGTTTGTGCCTCTGTAACTTGGAATATGAGGTTGAAATAATGCATTTGTCCAGTTTTTCTGTCTTTAAATCTCAATTCAGGCTGCTGCTTAGGTCCCTGGTGGAAATAGACCAGATTTTTTTTTCTCAGTTTTCCTCTTAATATTTCTCTCTGTCGCAGACAATTTGATTAAAGATTGCTCAGCAAGGAGCCCAGATGGTTTTCAGCCAGAGAAAAGGCATTCCTGGATGAAATCTTGGAAAATTCCTTTAAGGCTGTCCCAGTTTCTAGGTCCTTCAAACCTGCTGCTTGTGGAAACAGCAACAGGTGCTGTTCATTCATGTTAAGGCTGGATTTTTTTTTTTTTAAATAAATATTTCCCCCCAGTACTGAAACACCTGGGAAGGTAATCACTGCTGATAGGTACATTTGTTTTATGTGGCATTTTCACCTTTCTGAAATGGCTGTGAGCTTTCCAGCCTGTTTGCTGGAATCACCTCCAACATGTCTTTGACAAAAATCTCTTGCACACCAACCTCGTTGTCTTTCTGGTTGTCTTTTGCTAGGAATAGTAATACAAATAAAAACTGTTGGTTTTTTTTTTTTTTTTTTTTTGGGTAATCATGTGAAAACAGGAAAGATTTCTTCCAGAGCAGCAGTGTATCTAGATAGTGCCAGGAAAAAAAACCTGCAGCAAACACAAAGAAAGTAATAGTCAGCTACAAGCATTGTATCAGTGTGTAGAAAATGAAGGAAATTGAATTTGTGCAATCAAGGCAGTAGAGTGGAACTACAACAAAGTACACTGCACTCATGAAATAAGCTGCCTACATCTAAAATGTGCCCTTTCCCTTTACATTTTGTGGATTCACCTAAGTTTCCCTTGTTTCTGTGAAGGAAATCAGGAATTCTGTCCTGAACTCCTGGCGGTGTTCTTTGAATCATTGCCTTTGTGTCCTGCTGCCCAGGAGATTGGTGTTGAAAACTACAGATAAAATAGCAATAGTGACAGAAGTATTGCAAACCTTCCTGGTGCTCCAGCTGCATCTCAGAGGTGAGAAATGCCCGAGTGGAAAACGAATCCGTGCTGAGCATCACCTGCAGCTTGGGTGTGAGGGTGGAGCGGCTGTGGCTGCATCCTCGGGGCAGCCACGCGGATTATCCCAGGGCAAAGATCATCCCAGAGATCATCCCAGACCTGTTCCTCATCCCCGAGCACGGCTGGCATTAATGTGCAGCTCTGTCCCCGTGGTAACTCAGTAACCAGCAGCAGCACCAGCACTGGTGACTGTTTATCCAGAGTCTAGACATTTTATACGAGGTTAAGGGCTCTGTTCTCTGTTTTATAAGGGAGGCAAACACAACTTCTAATTTATTATTTTTTTTTCCTGGTCTTGTGGTAGCATGACGGGTGCTTTGGCTGTGTGCTGTGCCGCCCAAACAATCTCCAAAGTAAACAACCTGCTGGCTTTTTGGTTTGGGGAGCCTGGCACAGGTGTGCCCTCCTCCAGCACCAGGAGCTCCGCATCACCTCGGAGAGTTCAGCAAATGCAGCCTGCCCTGCAAAAGCATCAGGTGGTTGGATGGAATGGCTTTTTTATGGTCTTTAGATGATTAGTTTTCTGCTTTGGCCTGAAGTTTGTAGAGGGACTCTAGTTCAGATAAAGAGGGAATATGGTAAAATGCCTCATAGTAAATAGGCTTGTTGGCAAACAATACAGGTGGAAATGAAGATCTGCCATCCCCATTGCTCTGGAGAAAATTTATCACAGAATTTCCTGAGTCAAAAATTGGTGCATTAAAAAAAAAAAAACCCTGGATTAAGTGGTAGGTGAATCCTGGTAGGTGCTGATTGTGCTGATCACAACAAAAAACAAATTTGTAAATGCAGATTTAACTTCCAAATCTATGCATAATTCCTCACAGTTCTGTGGTAAGTGATTCATTGGACCAGATCCAAGAATGCAGCCTTTTGGAAGAATAAACCTTGCCAACCTATTTAATGCCTGCTTTAACAAATTATCTGGGTTGGTTTCCTTCCTTTGTGTCCTCTGTGCTCATCATCCCCTCGGGCTTGTGCTCTGTGTCATAAACCCACCAGCCCTGAGCTGTGAGTCCCCCAGGGCACCGTGCTGGCAGTGGAGGATGCACACCATCATCTGCTACGGTTTCCAGGTGTTAAAGTGTGCAGAAATGTGTTCCTCTCCTTTGTGGAACAGGGCATTGGAAGTGACGCCCGTTAAAGTCAAACGTAGGAAATGCTAGGCAGTGGAAACACAAGGGCTTTTTGTTAGCTTTGTTTTTCTGAATGATTAATAGCCAAGCTGCCTGAACTCACCAAACTTCATTTCATTCAGTATTGAACAATCCCCTGCACCAGGCCTTGCTGGGCAGCCAATAACTCAGTGAGACAGTGTTTATACAGCAGAAATCGGTGTAAAATACACAGGCAAAGCTGCAAACTGTCCTGAGTTTCTGTTTACATTCAATACATAAACAGCAGAGTGGCTCGGGCCGTGTTTTGTGTGTGCAGCACTCACATGGCAGGGCCCAGCTCTTGTGTGTACACAGCCCACACATAAATATTTCCCATTATTGTATCCAGTCAGCAGTGCTTTGTCGGAAATCAAGTGCCCATGACCAAGGGCTGTGCACAGAGTGTGTTGATGTGAAGTTTATGTGACAACAGTAATGGGGCACGTTTCCCCATCACAGATAAGGATACTTAATATTTATACAGAGCTTTGCACTTTAAAAGCATTTTAGGAACATTAATTAGCACTGGCCTATCAAGGGAAAAATAATCTGAGCCACGGATTCCTGCGAGTGAGGGGAACCTTGGAAAGCAGCAATGCCAAAAGGGACTTAAAAAGTGGTAACTGACAGCAAATTAGGCATGAATTTGGAACAGGGATTTGACAGCAATAAAGACCAATTCAATTTGAGTCTAATAAGCAGAGGTCTCCTGTCGCTGGGGATGCTGAGGCCTCGTTAGCAGGGAGGTATTGACAGCTGGAGGAATGGAGGGAAGAACTCCGTGCTCAGGAAAGGAATTTGGAGCCCGGATTTATGAGGGATGGGTTTAGGTTAAATACATACAGGCTGGCTGCAGGACAACAAAGGAAACATTTGATAAGGCTTGAAGAGTATCAGCGCGGAGCAGAGAATGTAATATGAGAAATGGGATTAGGAAAGATGACTTGAAATGAGAAAGAGCTTTTGGACAATATATTAAGAAATTGTCAGTTATATTTATTGGCTTGCAAAATAGTATTTCCAGAGGGAAAAAATGAAGCAGCATCTCTGGCTGAATTTAACAGTGTGCTGCAGAAATACTAATACTGGGGAAGAGTTCTGGGGAGAAATAGATCAGTTTGAAAAACTCTTCACAGTCCTATGTAAGGTAAATAAAGACCCCTCATTAATTCTGTACTCTGGAAAACCAATGTAAATAGAGAAATTAACTATTTTGTGCATGCAAGAATACCAGTGCAGCCCTAGATCTGTGTACAGATAGATGTGCAAGCACTGAATTCTGGCAAATTTCTCTTAGTTGTCAGGGCATCCTGACTCCTCGTTGAGCACCTTGTTTTCTCAGGAGTTATTTATATGGATAAAAGGCATGTTTTCCACTGGCATCACCTCATTTTCCCCATGCCTCTTGCAATCAGGCTTTAATGCTCTGAGATGAGCCGAGCACGCTGGAAGTTGGGATTTCATTACGGGTACCAAGGCAACCAGTTCAAGGGACACTTATTTTGCTGAGTGCTGTCCCCAGCCACATTAAGGAGCAGTTTCAGCTGCTCTGATGGGAGAGCTCATCTTTGGGCTGTGGAGCAGGAGCCCTGCAGTGTTCCCAGTGCAGGGAGGATCTGTGCTGCAAGACTTTCCCAGTTTCAACCACAGGAGAGCACAGAGTGTGTAGGAGAGCACAGCTGAGTGTTTTTTGCAAAGAAGGCTGCTAATTTATTTTAATTTGAGCATTCAGATTTTTAGCCATATCTGGGGCTGTGACCTGCTGTGGGGTCAGATTTCCAGCTCCTCTGTGTTGTATAAGAGGGTTTGGGCTCTGCAGCCTCTGTGTGCTGGGCAGGCTGGAGCAGGGAGCCCTGAGCTGGATCCCATCCATCCATGCCAACATCTCCCGGGGCTGCCAGAGGATGGGCCGGGCTCTGCTCGCTGCTGCCAGGGCCAGCAGGAGCAGCAGGGCCACAAAATAAAGCCCAGGAGCTGCAGCCCAGCAGGAGGAAGAACTTGTGTGCATGGAGGGGCAGAGGCTGGAACAGCTGCCCAGGGAGGGCCTGGAGTGTCCCTGTGTGGGGACATGCCAGCCCAGCTGGGCACCTTCCTGTGCCCTGCTCCAGGGGACCCTGCTGGGCAGGGGGATTGCACCAAATCATCTCCAGAGGAACCTCCCAACCCCAAATAATCTGTGATTTGCAGCTTTTTTTATGGTATTACACCCACTGCCTTTGCCTCTTTGAACCTACAGGTTCCTGCTACCAGCAGGGTTTGTTTCAGTAGGATTATGGTAGTCAAGTCAAGACTAGCAGAATGAGATTCCATCCAAAGTAATTTTTTTTTCTTTTTTTTCTTTCATTTTTCTTCAGTGCACAAGATCCTGTTTTGCAGAATTACTGGAAAAAGTCTTGACTTGAAGCGAGTGCTGTAATAAAAGGCTCAGAAGTTTGAGACCCATTAGTGTGAGGGACCCCACTGACAGCATACAAGAATAATAAAGTACTAGAAGAGAAGAAAAAGAGGGGAAGACTGTTACTGCCAGAAAGAGGGAAAGACTGTTAAATTTAACACTGTTAAATTTTGTCTTTCAATGACAGAAAAGAACAGCAAAAAAAACCCAAAACAACAAAACAAAACCAAACAAAAAAAACCACTTAAAAACCCAAAGAAGCCAAAGGAAAAAACCCAGCTGGGTTACTGCTGATTCATGTTCTGTTTTTGTTTACTCAGAACAGGTATTTTTCCATCCCTGCCCCCAGCAGGAGCAGGAGCATTGCGTGGTGAGATGCTGGAAAGCACAGCCTCATCAGAATTACCAGGGGATGCTGCTTTACAGCCATGGCTTGGTCTTGCCTAAGTCTCTCCTGAGACTTAACTTTGCTGGAAAGCACCCAAGGATTCCTTCCTTTCTGAAGTGCCTTCTATGGAAGCCGTGGCTGGTGGCAGCAGCAAAATTCCATAAATCCATCCATTCCAGCATCACTCTTGCCAGCACAGGCACAAGTTTGTGCCTTTTTTGCTCCCAGTGCCTTTAACAATGCATCCACGGGATGTGGAGTGGAAAACAGCAATGAAAACCAAGTGCTGTTTGCAGAGCCTCGTGTGCATTGTGCCACATGCATCCCCTTGGCTGATTTACTGCCCTCACGTTTTCGCTCTTGAAGTTAAATTGAGTCATTATCTTCCCAACGAGGGGGGTTCTTTCAGTGCAAAATGTTGTTTCTTCCCTAATGCCTGTGGCTAAATGCACGAGAAATTTAATGGTGGGTTTGACGTAACAGTGAATTCTTTACAGTGGTTTGACAATCCCTGACAGATCCTGCAGCAGCTTTCATTCCCTTAATTGTAAAATCCATTACGAATACTTTTCATTATCTAGGAAAATATAAGCTCTGTTGTATAAGCTTGATTTCCAGAGTTTAAGGCTTTAGGGACAGGAGTTAAATTTTCAAAACTTTTCCTAATTTTTTTTCCTAATACCCTAAAGAAAATGCTTTGTCTTATTACTTGGCTAATTTCCCTGAAATGTGGAATTGTGGAATGAGGTCTTGTTTAAACAGCTTCAGACTACGTATTGTGTTAATGCTGAAGATTTTAGGAGGAATAAACTGTGTTCCAGTAAAAACACAGCAATAAAATTTGCAACCTACGACTCCTCTTTGATCACTTAGACTCTTTGGGATTTGATTCCCAGCATTGCAAATCGGGTCGGTAATTGGTAGTTCATTGTGCTGCCATAGAATTCATGGGGTGGGTTTGGCTTTTTTGGTTGGGTGTGGTTTTTTTGGTGGTTTTTTTTGGGGTTTTTTTTTGTTTTGTTTTTTGGGGTTTTTTTTGCAAAACCACAGCGGAGGCACGACTGCCTTCTGGCCAGGGTGAAAGGACTGATTAGGCAACAGGAACTTGGATCCCTGAACTGCTTCTTCATGCTGGGCTCTCACACTCTTGGCAGAGTCTGGGGCTGCAGGAGTTTGTAATCCTGGCTCAGCTGTTTGTGCACAGACAGAGCAGGGCTGTGGTGGGGAGAGCAGCATCAAAGGGGAGGACACTGGGGGAAGGCAGGAGTGGAAGGCAGGAATTAATCCGTGACATGCATCGGGTGAAAAAACAAATCAAGCCATAAGAAATAAAACCACCACGGTGCCTTTATGGAAAATTCACTGATCCAACCAAGCTGCAAGGGCAATCTGTCTTTATTTCAGTGATAATCCCCTCAATTAAAAATAGGCATTGATTACCATCAGTGCAATGAGACTCTGTTGGCTGCTCTGAGGAAATAGTTATGTCTTTAGAATAAGGATTGTTTTTTGGGTTTTTTGGTGGGTTTTGTTTCTGTAGTTTTTTGTTTTGTTTGTTTTGTTTGTTTGGGTTTGTTTTGTTTTGTTTTGTTGGTTTTTTTTGGTTGGTTGGTTGGGGTTTTTTTGGGTTTTTTGGTGGGGGAAATCTGCCTCAGTCTCATGAAAGTATTATTCCACAGAGCTGTAGACAAAGAAATAGCTTATGGTTCAGATCAAATCTGGTAAATCCCAACCTGGAATTACTCATCATTAGCTGTGTTAGTGAGTGTCATTTTCCAAAATCAATTCTGTCATTTTGGATTATTTTCTGTGCGCTGTGTGTCACAAGTGTTTATCTTGACAGAAGGCAAGATGCACTCCTCTCTGTTCTAAAATTAACTGTTTGAGTTGAAAAATAGCATGTAAGGATGAATTGCTATGATAAATGTATGTAAAATTATTTTTCCATGTCTTTTGTTGGGGTGACTGTAGACCTGTTGGAAATTTCCATTAGACTTGAAGCCATGGCTGTCCAGATCAGAGGACTTGCCTGAATTAATATTCAATAAATACCCCTTTGACACCCAGGTATAGAGAGAAAGGCATGTTTGATCATTTGGTTTTAAGGGATTCTTTTAGTGAGTTCCTCTCAGCACAGAAATTCAGCCCTAAGTGATCAATGTACAGAAACAACTATCTTTAGGAAAAAGATTGTCTGAGGAAATGCTCTTTTTTCACCTTGCTGTTATAGGTTTAATATTTACCCCTAGACTGTTTTTAGTGTATTCACCCAGAAACAGGAGTTCAGCTGTGGGACAGAAACTGGAAGAGCTGGAAATAAACCCTGTCCTGTCCCAGGACTCTTCTGTTCCCCTCACTGACAAAAGCTTTTCAAAAACAAATTTAAGTTGGTGCTTAATACCTGTCTATTTTGCCTGTCAAAAATATAAACTAAAAAATTCCTGCCTTTCCATCATGTGTTAGACAAATCCCAAAACCCAGCTGTATATCTGGTGTGTTTAAAAGGGAAATATAAAGGGTTGTTTTTCCGGGGTGGGGAGGACACTTCTAAAAGCTCAGGTGCAGAGGGGAGTATGATCTGCATTTCAGATGGAGTGTGTTGCAGTATCATTCATATTGGATGTAAGGCTTATGCTGAACATACCATTCCATTTTGTAAGCCCTTTTTTTTTTTTTAATTTTTTTTTTTTTTTTTTATGTCTCTTCCCAAAACTCAATGATTTCAGTTCGAGGGAGACCCGATGGCTCTCTGGCAATGTGTGTGGTTTAGTCTCTGAAACAGTCACATCTAAGAATGACCAGAGCAGCACTGGTGACAGGAACATTGCACAACCAGTTTCAGGAAGGGCAGTGGGGGTTGCTAAGCATTTTATCTGTTGGGAGTAGGAAAATTGCTGTATGTGGATGAGTGTAATTAGGTCATTGGTTTATGTGCCCAAAGCCCTAGTTTCCCAATGTTTCTTAGAATTAACGAGGATGTATATTTAATGTGTGCCTTTGATTTGGCTGGAAAGCATAGCCAGGCAATCCCCTGCTGCCTGTACATAATTCTATGTATATGTTTATGTACAGAGCTTCACAGACATAGATTATTCCAAGGAGGATTGGCAAGAACATCTCCTCCTCCTCAATAGCCTCCAATTTCAGATTGCCAGGCTCTGGAACACCTTTGGTGCTGCAGAACTCCCTGAATATCTGTCATTCAAGGGACAAGTTCAGGGGGTCTGTGGTCCACAGTTATTTCCTTGAATTTCTTGTGGAGGTGGGATACTCCAGGATGTGACAAGTGCCTGAGCCCAGAGGCTGCAAGGATGGCCAGGCAGCCACTTAGCAATCTGAATTCAAGGTGTGTTGGAAAAAAAATCTGTTTCCAAGTCTCTTGTTTAAGAGATTTTGCTTCATTTCCCCTTGGATGGTGGGGCTGCAATCTGGCCTTGCAAAATAGCCACAAACACTGCATGCTTTACTCACTTGTGCTTTTTGCATTAACAGCAGCCTCACCAGGACTCTCTGTGTGATTTTCCTTGGTGGCAGCACCTCTGGGGTGGCAGATCAGGGGGGAAGAACCTGTGCAGCTGCAGCTGGGAGGGGAATATGTGAGAGACACAGTCCTGCAGCCCCCAGGTGAGGGGAGGAGGTGCCTGGGGGGGCTGGGGGGCACAGATCCTACTGCAGGACCCCACTCTGGGTCCTTGAAGGAGGCTGAGACCCTGGGGGGAGCCCAGGCTGGAGCAGGGTCCTGGCAGGGACTGTGGGGGAGAGAGGAGTCCAGGCTGGAGCAGTTTTGGTGGGAATGTTGTGAGCTAGAGGGGGACCCACACTGAAGGAATTCCTAAAGGACTGACCCATGGAAGGGACCCACATGGAGCAGGGAAGGAGTGTGAGGAGTCCAGCCCCTGAGGAAGGAGGAGCAGCAGAGCCCACCTGTGATGTCCCTGCCCTCCTCAGCCGAGGACTGGGGTGACAAGGCAGCTTTGATGGGCACTTGGTATCCAGCCAGGATCAACCCACAGCATTCTTATTTCCACACTGATTTTTTTCTTTTTTCTTCTCTTGCCCCCCCCAGAAGATTCTCTTCATTTCCTGTTGCACAAAGAAGCACTTGTGGGCACACCAGCTCAGCAAAAGCCCTCAGTGACCCTGGAGCTCACTTTTGGAAAGGCCAGCAGTGCATCACCCACTAGAGGTGCTGCTGGAGTGTGGTGTACTTAACCTCCTAAAAAAACCCCCTCCTGCCACCAAAAGCTGGCTGTGCTGCCCCTGGCAGGGCTCCAGCTTCTCCCAGCTGGGTCTCACACTGGGGTGTGACAGCCAGGAGCTGCTGTGCTGCTGCTCCTGTCACTGCAGCAGGTGGGGTTTGCCCCCAGATGTGCCATGCAGTGAGGGTGGCAGCAGTAAATGAGATGCACTGAGAGGCACGGTGGGAGAGTGAGTGTTTTTGGCACTGTTTTGGGACAGGCAGCCCAGGCACACCTGGGCAGCGTGACCAAGGCAAGGAACAACTTTGTGAGGTGTGGTGATGTGTGACACCTGCTCACCCCTCCCCAGCTGCCACCTTCATCCTGCCAGTAACAGCCTCTCCAGAAATGGGATTTTTGTCCAAACTTGGGTTGCTCTGCGTGGTCCTCAGGAGCCCCATGCCTTCCTCTCCCTCACCCAGCTTTGTAACACTTCCATTTTTGATTGTTCTGTGGGTGTTTAATCATCATTGAGGCATTTCCAGCAGCACAGGGGCCCATCAGCTTCGAGCTGTGTGGAGGCCAGTCAGCCCTGCTGAGTGTCTGTGAGGGAATTTGAATCATCTGAGCATTTTGCTTTGAGGAGAAGTGTCCTCAGGTTCATTATTCCCTTTATTGATTTAATTCTAGCTGCTCGCCTGCTATCGATCTGGACTGGTCACCAGAGACTGTTTCACTGGGGTTTTTGTCTTTTCAGGCAACTGTTGGAAGGAAAAAACCTGCTCCTTTGAGTTAAGCATCATCTGCTAGGAAGGTTTTCTAGGAATGTCTGGTTTTATCCCACTCCTGCTGCCTAATTTGCGACTGCTGACGTGTAATAGACACACAGAAGTGCTCAAGATGAATGACTCAATGTGATAAAGCAGTAACTTCCCTTCCCCTGCCCCAGAGGCTTCATTCCTTTTTGTTTTTTGATCCAAACTTCAAAAGGATTGTCCTGGATGTTTGTGCTATCCCATTTTTCATCCCCCTGTGCAGAAGGGGGACGGATGGTTTTGTCTCCTCTCCTTTCTGAAAGCAGCAATAGAGAAATCTTGCAATAGGTATTTCCTTTCAGGATTTTCTGCTCTTTAAAGCCTTGGGGAGAACTGTGTGGTTTTGATAAGGCCCCAGTCCACTTCCAAACTTTCTGAATCTGCTGATTTTTGTAGTGCTAGGATCAGACTTAGGATGCTTAGAGGAGGAGAAACACCTTACTACATAAATTCTGCCTGGGAGCATGAGCACTGCTTTCTGCTCTGGTTTTGTACAGCTTTAGTAATCAAATAAGAGTTTTAGTTTTTTTTTTCCTTTTTATCTTGCCTTCCAGCTCTTTCTCCTGCCTGCTGAGCTCTTGCTGTTATCAAGAGTCAGTTAAATGCACCTGATCATCAAACTGCTGTGAAAGGGCAGGAGTAGTTCAGGTTTGAGCAGCCTCCTCTTCTGTAGGTACAGAAATCAGAAACAACACCACTGAAATTTCCCTCACCCCACCAAGGCCCTCGAGGCTCTTGTCATATTTTTTCACCAGTAATTCCAAACTTACTCTTCACATTTATAATTTTATTGGTGTTTTATAGAGTGCTGTGGTGTTCTGCAGTTAAATGGTCTGTTTCCCTACATTCCCATCAGAAAACAGCTTATTCTTTTCCTTCTAGGACAGGGAGAGTGTAGGCTCCAAAGAATTATGTTAAGCTTGAAACTCGACAGTTTGACAGCACCAAACCCTGGCTGTAATGCTCCTGCTGCTTCCCACCAGGCTTAGAATGAGCTTCCCTTACTCTTGCCTGAACATTTTATTACAATTAGCAATACAGAAGATGGAAATGTAGAATGGGTTGGAAACCCGCCTGGTAAATGATTTTAAAAGCAATATTGGTTATTTAACAAGAAGTTAAGCTAAGCTCAAACTGAAAACCTGTGCTTAAGACTGAAAAATTCTGAATTTTTCCCCCCAGGTAATGATAAAAGGAATGTGTTTGGTCTGCCAGATGTATTGGGAAACTTTTCAAGCAACCATTTTTATTTATAATAGTGCTTTAAAATAAATTTGAAAAAGGCTTTCTGAACAACTGGGTCTTTTAAGTTTTTTGCATCACTCTATACTATCTGAAGTGCCTATTCTGAACATGAGATTTTATCCCAGGCTGTGATCTGCTCTTTTAGATGGGAATTCCTGTCTTGCTATTTCACCTTCCTCTCCTCTCTCTCCTTTGCAAAGATACCCATTTCAGACAGGATTCAGAATGCTCAATCTGTCACAATCTTAATTAACAGCAGACATTGTCTTCCCTGTGCTTTGGGCCATGAACCAACTATTGATTCTAATTTATTTTCCTCTGGAAAGAAAGCAATTGAGACATCAGGTGAGGAGGTGCACTTGAAAAATATGCATTATTCTTCCCCTTTTTCCCAGTACCACAGGGTGGATAAAAGCCACGTGGGTCCCCTGTGAGGGACCTGTTCCCAGTGCCTCAAGATCCAGCTGCAGCTCCATTTTCAGTGCTGTTTCTGGGCTGTTTTAGCCAGGCAGCAGCTCCTGTTTCATATGTGAACCATGATTATTCTCCTCTGATTGACACCTGCCTTCTCCTAATAAAGTCCCAGTTGCCCACCTGCACAGTGTTCCCTTTTCTCTTAATGCTTTTAATGTAAGATGAAAAATTCCTTTACAGCACTGTGCTGAAACTCAACAGAAAGGCAAACCATCTAAATTTTTCAGTGTTGGTGCAGCACTGGGACCGTTTTCAAGGCTCTCTGTGGATTAAAACTGTATAATGTTTGTGGTTTGGATGCTGCTTTGAACCAGAGCAGTTCAAGAAAATTTTCTGGACATGCTTTAGGTTTGTACTAATATGTCAGAACTGAAGGTAAAAATCTGCCTTGGGCTGGAGCTGGGACAGCTGTGTAAGGAAAATTACTGTACACTGGTATCTAATCAATTTTGTCACGTTTTCATTGTGTTCTGTGCTTTCTGCTGTGGTTTTTCTGTTTCTATACCTTATGTGTGGGGTGTCTTCAAGACTCTGGGAAGTTTCCATGGCTTTGAGAGGACACAGGGCCATGAAAGAGAAATTCACTGGAAGTTGCTGAACACACCAAAGGCAGCCCAGGGAGCCTCCAAGCTGCCAAGGGCTGGGAGAGCACCTGGGCAAGGGGCTCTGGGCAGTGCTGAGCTGACCCAAGGACAGCTTGGTCATCCTTTAATTTCCTTTTTTTGGCCTGGCAACAGCCTCTTTCCTCCTCACAGGAAGGTTCTGATTGCACCCCAACGTGACCAAAAATCGCTGAGTGTTTTTTTCCAGCTAACACCACGTGTGAAATGGAACCTGCAGGTGTCCCTGTGTGGATTAATTAAATCCTGTGTGGATTTAATGCTCCTGATGAGCCTCATAGTTCACCCTCAAATGCCTAAGTTTTATCCAAGACCCGTTCTTAATGTCCTGATTCAGTGCCTCTGAAAACCTGGAGCCTGAGAAAGCATTTGGTAGAGGGGACCTGAGGTGCCTGGTGCCTTGATCTGTGAAATCAGGAATTTCTGTTTAAAATGTCACTTTTTTAGTTCATGTCTCACAGCTCTGTTGGTTGTCTCAGTGCCTTTCCCAAAAAGACACGGGTGGCTTGCTGATGCAGAGGCTGGTGGCCTTTCTGGTGGCCCTTCCTCTCCCTTCCACCTTTGGGGGTGATTGGCAGCCCAGCTGGGGTGTCACTGGTTTCTGTGATTTTGACCATTTACAGGGATAAAAGGGAAAGTGGCTCATTAAGAAGAAAACCCCTCATTTTATATTAATTTTCACACTGTCCCATCCTTTTGTTTAGC
Source organism: Irena cyanogastra (assembly GCA_013397155.1). Taxonomy (NCBI): domain Eukaryota; kingdom Metazoa; phylum Chordata; class Aves; order Passeriformes; family Irenidae; genus Irena; species Irena cyanogastra. The sequence continues at coordinate 176,188 of VWZV01007383.1, forward strand.
TGGGGGTTTTGTTATTTATTTGGAGATGGTGCAACCTTTCTTAAAAATCTCATTCTCCAGACTTTTGCAGCATTTACCCGGCAAGTAATGAACTTGGGTGTTTGGTCTGAATATGCTGTGTCCCCTTCTTTTTGGTTTTTGGTTTTGGTTTTTTTCCCTCCTGTGTGTTTGAACAGGTTTCAGCTCTCACAGGTGTCACTGTAGGCGATTGTTTGATCTTAATTATCAAAGCTTTGATCTCATTTCAGAAAAGCATGAATGAATTCAGATCTGTGGCTGGGGAGGGGTCAGGAGGAACACAGGGAGAGGTTGAAGGGGAGTTAAGAGGCAGCAGAGAGGAAAGCACAGTTCTGAGTTCTAAAAACAATTTTAAATTCAATAAAAACCTATTAGAGGGGGGAAAAAGCTTGCTATACTTCATCTGCTCTGCCTTAGCTTGTAAATTGAATCCTGGTCCCAGATTTATTAAGGGCTTGCTGCTGCTCTGTATTTCTGAGTGCATCTTGTCATCAGAAAACACCTACATGAGTGATACATCCACATGCTCTGCTGATCTAAAGTGGTTTTCTGCACTAAGCTGATTAAAGTGAACGACCCAAAACCTGCTGAGCAGACCTGTGGATAATAGGTAATCTGGGCAGTAATGGGCTCCTGATGGTGCCCAGGTGTATGTCCACAAATTGTTCAACAGGGAGAAAGAATGTGCTTAATTCAGTCGTAGGAGTTTTTAAAAGATTGTTCTTTGGGTTGAGTCCATGGATTCTCCTACATCAGAGTACCTCAGTCTGGTACTGAGGGAAATTTTCATCATACAGATGCTGAACGAGTCCATTTTTTTTTTCTGCCAGAATATTTTAAATGCTGTTAATTTGTGGAGGGGGTGGTTTCATTCTTCAGCACTCAGTGCAAAGGGTGGGCCCCAGAGAGCTGGAGGCTGAGTCTGTGGTTCAGGAGGCTCTGCAAGCTCAGACTTAACTTTAAACTAACTCATATTTTTCTCCAGTTAAATTCTCTTTTGTTCTTTGTTTTAGCACGGCTTTCAGTTGTAGCTGCCACGTGCAGTCACCAGATTTTGGGGTGGAAAACCCCATCCCTCCATTCTCCACCTCAACCCCTTCAGGGACGCAGACAGAGGAACACCAGGACACACATTCCCTACACAAGGAATCCAGCCAGGGGTTTTTGTTTGCCCTCTGTGGTCACCCTGAGGGGTAGGAAAGGGTCGTGGAGACCCAGCAGCCGCAGGGTCTGACAGCCTGGAGCAGGATCGTGGCACAGTGTAGCCAGTTCTGGTGTTGTATAAATGTATATGTGATAAACAGTGCATAATGACTGTGAGAAATGTCTCCCAGCATTTGCCAATAGATTTGCAATGCACTGGATTTATGAAAGGCCTTGACAAAATTCCTAAACAAACCAAGTTTTTCCCTTTACTCTGCCCTTTTGTAGCTGTGATTGAGAGGTTTGTGTTTTTTCCCCAGTGAAGGCAGTGGTGCTGGTGTGTTCCTCAAAGTGCATGTGGTCTAGTTTATTTAAGCAGGAAGGAGTTTAAGTGGAAATGAGCCACAGAAATGTGTGCCACTTGTCTAAAACAAACACGGTTTAGGCTTTTCCCTTGTAAGTGACATCTATTATTACATTTTTAAGTAGATCTTTGTTAGTAAGCATCTGTAAGCCTGCTTGATCATATGGAAAGATCCCAGGCTGTATTTATATTGCTAAGCCAGAATGTTCTCTTGACATAAGGACCTGCACCAATGCCAGCTGAAGTTAATTGGGAATTTTGCAACTCAAAGGACAGAAGTCCCTAAAAAAGTCTGTCTTTTGTAAGACTAAATAAATGCAGTGGATGAATAGAAATGTTGAGAACCAATCCAGACAAGTTATTGGAAATTATATCAGATATTAAAAGTTTTGTCATTAACATTAAGAGATAAATATGAGCATCTTTTCAATATAGAAGATTTGTTTCCTCTTGCTGCAATCAGTGTGTCAATTTATAGGATATTTGAGGGATTCCAAGCTCACTTTTCTCCCTCTGGAGGATTCCAAGGATATATGGACTAAAAAACCCCACACAACTTGCACAAGCATATAACAAAATCATCCCACATTTGATGGTTTCTAGTCCCAGAGAGTGAAAAGCATGGCTCACGGGAGCTGAAGACAAAATTTAAAATCATCCTGGGTTTTGAAGTTCTGCTTTAAATTGGGTTTCACTGAGGGAATTCCAGGCTTGCCCTACAGTGCAGATGCAGATTGGCCTCCAGCCAGGGGTGGAAGCTTATTAAGGACTATTTAATTCCCTAGCTGGACATCAACTTCGTGGTTGCTGCATTGAAAATATTATTCATTAATTGTGAAATTGAACAAGATGATGATGATGATGATAGTGAAGATTATGATGATGATGATCAGCTGTTTCCTGAGTGTTTTTCTCTAGTTTCTATGAATTTGTCTTGTGGCCAGGTGAGGACCAGGCTCTGCTGATCTCTGACACCACTGCTCTCTTCAGATGACTGAAATTGACACAAAAAAATCTCAGTTTCTTCACTAACTTAGGGAAAAGTCCCTCAACTCTAATTTCAGGTCGTGAAATTGAATGTACCCAGCACGTTCTTCAAGACTTGATGGGATTTACATTTTCCAGGATTATTTAGAAGTATATGGGCCTGCTTTCATATAATTTCTAGGAATAAATGCCAGCAACAAGTATATCTGGAAGCTGGATACTCTTACTACTGCCAAAATGTAAAACATTTTATTTTCTTTTTCCATTCTACATGGAATTAAAAAGAAAATTGCCTCAATAGTTTACTTTATATTATAGTAACTCTAGCATATCTCTAAGGGGGAGTACCATCATATTTTTAATCACATGTAGCTCCCATTTAGCCAACTCTCATTTTTAATGTTCCATTTTAAAGAGCTCTGTCTGAGTATTCTCAGTGCATCACTTCATGTGAGAGGCTTTTCCCCCCTCCTCCATGACACCATTTCTTTTTCTTTTTATGGTTAACTTTCCTCTTTTTTCCCAGTAACCAGGGGCAGACAGGATTTCTCCCAGGAGCACTGAGAGCACCGTGGGGCATTGGTTATTCAAGGCCAAGATTTTAGCTGCAGCCATGAGCTTTAGGGGAGCTTTGAGAGGCCTCAAAAATCTGAGGTTCTTGTGTTAATGCTGTAATAATTCTCTGCCTACGAGTTGCTGCTGACACCTATTTTTATGATACTGAAGAAAGTGTATGTCAGATTTTATCCTCTGTTATTATCTACTCATGGTATTAAGCCTTCATTAAGATTCATGTCCAAGTGCAGCAGGGAACCATTAAACCAAGCTGGGGAAAGATGAACACACTGAGAAATTCAGATGGTGAGAGCTGAGATCCCCTCTCTTGGTAAAATGCCAGCTCATGGTTGGAACCAATTATTTTAATTAGCAAAAAATGAGGGAAATAATGCAGTGTTTCAGGGGCACAATCTTGGATTACTCAAGTTTCTTGGGAAACCTTTCCATCCACATTGGTTTGAGAGGGTTTTTCTCTTTCCAAATCCCATGAGAGTTGCTCAAGGACAAAACCTTGGGTAGAGTCATAACCACAATGTGCTGGGCTGGCTCTAGAGGCAAAGCACAGTGCAAGGACACTTCATCTTTCCAGAAAATAAAGGGGTTTTTTGGTGCAGCTTCTGCAAAGCCATGGCCCTGGGTGGTGCTGAGCTGTTGGGCAAGGAGAGCCTTGCGTGTCTCCTGCTCCTCAGGGCTCCTGCTCAGCTCTGGAAAGAAATATCAAGTCATGTAACCACTTTCTGCCAGACCTGGGGCCAGAACCTCAGCTGGTATAAGTCAGCAGAGCTCCAGTGACATTATTAGTGCTCCAGTGATTCACACCAGCTGTGGGTCTGGTCTTCTGTCTTAATTTATGAACTAAATGTCAGGAAATATGAAATGATCTCTTATAGTCAGCAGTTCTCCAGATGTGTTAATGGAGTTTAAGTTTACCAAAAGGCAAGACTTCAAAAAGAGATCCAGCAGAAGAATAAACTTTCAGGAAGAATGCCTTACTTACAGGCTTCTTGGCAAGAGAGGGCTCTGCAACTCGCTGCAACTTAAAGAAATTAACTCAGTTGTGTATCAGGATATGGTAATGCAGCCTCGCTGAGAAATCCAAAATAATTTCACAGCACAAAGCAGGCTGTTGGCATCCAGTGAGCAGCTGCCATGGAAGTGGGAATCACCAGCTCTAAAAACCAAAACTGAGTTGCTGATGAGCTTTGTGTGAAGAGCCCAGTGCCTCCACTCTGCAGGTGGGGTTGGGTTTATTCAGAGACACAGTGCTGCAGCTTTTGGAGGTTAAATGAGGGTTTAACAGAAGCTTAATAGCTCTCACTGTGCAATGAGAAAACTCAACAGTGGCTTGGCTTAAAGATGTGATCTCATGGATGGTGTTGAAAACTGTTATTTTAGCCAATGAGGATGGAATGGTTGTTGACGTTGCTTAAGCTCTGTCAAGCTTCCTTGTCCAAATCAGAAAACTCTGGAACAGCTGAAACCTCACAGCCAACAAATATGGGGTCTTTTCATTCTTTTAAGCCTGAATAATATATGAGTATATGCTCCAAATAAAAAAAAAAATGCCAAACTATACCTGAAATATCCTGTGGTGGCACAAAGGCCTCAACAGCCTAATTTATTTGCTAATGAGACCTTTCAGAATTAATGTAAATGATCAGTGTGTGGTTCACATATGCTGTTCTTACTGGAGATGGACCCACAAAGGTAAAAGGACAGCACACCTTCAGTGATTGAACCTGGTAACCCTGTGTTGGGGCTTGGTGCCTGTATTTTATTTTTAAATAATTTGATTTCTAGCCACCAGAGCAGCATTGGATGCTCTGAGGTCGTTGGTGAAGGGTCCAATTCCTGCAGGTCTGTTCCACAGCTAATCCCAGTAACTTTTGGTGAGGTAAATATCTGTTTAGATGTCACCATGCCAAAAGGAGTATAAAAAATGCTTGGCACAATTTATTCAAGCCTGAAATACCAAAATAACACGCAAGAAGGTCTACTTCTGCTGTTCTTCAAAAAAAAAAAAAACAACAAAAACCCCCCAAAACTAAACCAAACAAAAGGTCACAAAACCCATTCCACAGCAATAAAGAGGAATGGAACAATGTTTGCAGGGATTTGCCCTTGCAGTAATAGCATAGGAACATGTAATAGATAATTTTTGGTCAGTAAATTAAGCTTACCAGCTCTTTTCATATCAGGCATAAATTTAACCCATTTAACAGTTGTTTATTAGTTTATTTTATAAAATAATGCAGAAAACTCATAAAACTTGTAGTAAATATTAAGAAGAGCGTTTTGGAAGAGTTTTCAGAGAAAGCAATTACCATAGTCTGAATCTAGCAATATATTGAATTTGGAGGGGTTTGCAGAACTGGAGTGGCAGAGAGAGTGAGTGGTGAGGAAACCCTTCAGAATTCTGGAGAGCTCTCAGGAAGTGGCAGCATCCAAGACTCAGCATTTACTGGGCTTCTGCTGATTGCCCTGGAGCACAGTGGGGATGAAATGAAACTGATTCCCCAGACCCAGGAGAATGTTCAGAGCTCTGAGCCTCCAAGGGCCTGAGGAACTTGAGGTGGGAGTCAGGCAGTGCCTGCTGTCTTAGAGAGCTCATTGCCCTCTGAAATTGCCATGTTTTATAGAGAATTCTGCTCCCTAGAGATCCCTAGGTAGGAGTTATGGAAAAATTTGGTTCTGAATATTGCTGAATTTGACCAGCATGACTTTACCACATGGAGCAGTCAAAGGCAGATGCTTGAGTCAGTCTGAAAATTAAGATTTCATTGCATGCCTCATTTCACTGAGTCCTCACAGGGCAGCACTGGAGGGCAGAACTCTGCACCACTTCTGTCTAGCTCTTCCCATCCTGGGTAATATATGAATTTTTCACCTTTTTGTCAGTATTGCAGCAGTGTAACAAACCTGGGGATGAACCCCCAACCCCTGTGAAGCTCCAGCCAGCCCCAAATCCTGCAGTACAGCACACCAGGTCTGACCCCTGCTTCCCAGACCCATTCCCTGCACCAAGGTCCTGAGCCAGGGTTGGGAAATCACATCTTATTTCCAAGGCAGTGACTGATGCTGGTCCCTGGAATGCCTTGTCACTGGAAACACACACCCCTGTGATTGATAAATCTCCAAATTCACAGAAAAAAAAATGTTTCTGTGCGGGATTCAGGTTTTTTTTTTTTTTTGGTTTGGTTTTGGTTTTGTTGGGGGTTTTTTTGTGGATTCAGTCTGTATAAGAGTAATTCCTACAGGGATAAGAAGCTGTTGCAAATGCGCCTATTTTTTTTTTTTGAAACACAGGATAGATCACCTTCCCAAGGCACAAGGCAGAGCTGTGTTTACTGGAATCGTGTCTTGGAGAGACAGCAGAAACAGGGAACGTGATCTCTTAGCATGATTTCTGCATCTGTGCTGCTCTTCCCAGCTCTCCATGTGGAAATTGTGGGTGAAATGGTCATTCTCAGGGTGTTCAAAAAACTTCTAACGGAGCAGCTGGAGCCATGACGTTTATAAACTGAATTTCCTCTGCTTGCTTTGCCACTGCCACCCCAGCAAGTGATTAGGTCTCACAGAAACTGCTTCCCCCTTAGATGTAGCTTGAAAAAAACCCCAAAATATGTTGGAGTTACTTATATCTGTTTCCAGACTTGTCTCACCTCCCTCTGGTTTTGTTTCCAGGCCTGGGCTGGCCTCGCAGGCGGCGTCGGGGCAGCGCTGCCCGGATTGGGATCTGGACACCCTGGAAAACTCCTGTGAGCCAGAGGACCTCTTCGAGGACATGTAGCCACCTGTGGCCTGGGGATTGGGACACTGCTGCTTCCAGCAGGGATAAGTTACTAACTCAAAGGCTTTTTTTTTAACAGAGCAAAGCCAAAATCTTTGCTCCGAGGCTCTAAACCCTCCTGCACGACGCTTCTTGCAGACTCTTGGCTGCTGCACCTCATTTGTGGGCATCTAAAAGCTGAGTTTAGCCTCTGTGTAGACCTTTGATCACCTGTATGTGGGAAGGAAGAGCACTGTGGATGTGATTTTGCATCCTCAGAGCCTGTGGTTGTGCTCAGGATCAACCATTTCCCAGACACCAGGCACGAAGTGATTCCAACCTGCCACTGTCCTCAACCTTTCCCTGATAAATCAGCTTTATTTGAGGTGCAGGTGTGACTTCAGAATGGTCTGTTTTGAGTCAAAGCATACAAAGAAATGTCCTTTTACCTGAGGGTTCCCTGTGGCACTATGCTTTGTAAGGTGTTCTTGCTTTTGGGAGTAAAGTGCTACTAAAGTTGGTATTGACTCTATTTTAACTTTCTGTAGAAACCCACAGTGTTTAAAATTGTGACTTTTGATACTTCAGCTTTTTCCTTAGGGCAGTTTCTAAAAAAAAAAGAGAGAAAAATAAAATGCATTTGAGAAATAAATCAAATTTGTCTTTCTTTGTTAGACATTATGAGTAAAGGTAGTAGTTACCAAAGCATGTTAATGCCTGAGCTTGTCTTGCCCCAGATCCATTCACTTACACTTAAGGCTTTTTTCACCAAAAAGACAAAGTTAACATGCATTTACCTTCAGTGGTCAAATTGAAGAGCTAAACGTGGACCTCAGTTTTCTGCTTTGCAGTTTCTAGAGCCTGAATCCATTCCTGATTAAGACAGAAGGATCCAGTTCTTTCTGCAGAAGGAATCCCACTGAAGTCAATCTTTGAAATCTTCTGTGCTCCATGGGTTGCAAAGCTCTTTGGTAATAAAATACTTGATATTTTTGATTCTGCCAGAATTCCATCCTACATTCAATTAAAAGCATCCCTGTCAGTATTTGCAGGCTTCATACAAGAACATGGGAATATTATATTGAAGCATTCCTCTCTGAAAAAAAAAAACAGCCACAGCATTCTAAATTCACAAAGGGCTTTGGGACAGTGTTATAAATCACACAGCAAAAATAAGAATGGCCAAAATATTTTGCTTGCTAAAAAGGCTTTGTGCCTGGGAAGTGACAGGGCCACAAAAGAGCCATTCATGCACCCATTCATAGGCACAGCCTGATTTAAAATCTTCCAGTGCTGATCTGACAATGCTTTCAGCAAAAGCGTGTATATGGTTTCAGTTTTAAAGTGAAAATGTTCCATGACTTAACCCGGAGTGCCAGAGCTTGGCTTGGTTGTGCCTGCAGCAAAAAATGGAGATAAATGGGGCTGAACATCCCACAAAACTCCCCACTTTCAGTAAACTGTTGGTTCCCTGATAGTAAAATGTTGTGCCAATTAGGAGAAGTTGCATGCCATTGGTACTTGTAATTAAGTCAGAGTGTTTATTCTGTTCTGTCCTTTTTGGGGGGGGGGAAGTTATTTTTGGGGTTCTTGGGATTTTTTGGGTTTTATTTTAGTTTTTTGTTTCTTTTTGGGGTTTTTGGCTTTTTTTGGTGGTTTTTTGTTTGTTTTAGTTTTGGGGGTTTTGTTGTTTTTGTTGTTTTGTTGTTGTTTTTGGGGGGAGTTTTGTTTTGTTTTGGGTTTTTTGGTGGTTTTTTTTGTTGTTTGGGTGGTTTTTTGGTTGTTTTTTGGTTTTTTTGTTTTGTTTTGGTTTGTTTTGTGGGTTTTTTGTTGGTTTTTGTTTTTTTTTTTTTTTTTTTGGTTTTTTGGTTTTTTTTTTTGGGTGGGGGTTTTTTGTTTTTGGGGGGGTTTTTTGTTTGTTTGGTTTGGTTTGGTTTTTTTGTTTGTTTGTTTTTTGGGGTTTCTTTTTGTTTTGTTTTGTTTTTTTGAGGTTTGCAGAGTCAGGCCAGGAGCTGAGCAGAAAATTCCGTGGTGGAGGGGACACACACCTTGGTCTGTGTGAGCTCGGTTGTGCTCTCTGGGGAGGGCAGCCCTGGTGCAGAGCCAGCTTCCACCCAGCTGGGGCTGTTGGCACACACGGGCACCTCTGCTCCCCTGGAAGAGGTGTCACTGTCCCCAGCCTTGTGGGAAGTGGCAGTGGAATCCTCCTTTCTGAAGATTTATTTCAGGGTTTTTTTAATTAGTTTCCGTTTTCCGGTTGGCTTTGAAGAGGAAAAATCTAGCAGTCCCCAAATCAGTTCAGATCTGTGTGGGTCTCTCCTTGTGTGGGAGCACAGGTAGTATTGCAAAAACTGCAGGAAATCAGTGAAAATTCTGCATTTGTCTGTGAGAGAAGTGGGGATATCTGCTTCATCTTTGAACTCATTCCTCCCAGTGCATGGAGATATGGTCCAATTCACCAAGACAGGTGAAGTCTATTTCAAATTAACTCCTCTTCTGTGGAAACTCTGTGTTAATGCCTCAAAACATGATTTTTAAAAACCTACTAAATTAATATAATGCTTGGTCCTGCTTGGTTGTCTCTGAGAAAAGCCAAGGTCTTTGCCATTCCTCCATGAACAGTCCTGGATTTAATCCTCACTCTTCATTTAATTCAGTTTTCTCTTTAGCAGATCTACCAAGCTTAGACTTGTTTTGGTTTGTGAACTAACTCAGTGTTTATCAGCCCATGTTTTCCAGATGTGCCAGTGAGATGTCACGTCACTCCATTGCTTCTCACCTACCCAAAATGACAGCAGACAAAATAGAGAAAAATGCCCAGAAATGGGTTTTTCATGGCAGGAGTTTAACCAAAGTTAGGAAAGCCAGATCACATCTCAAAGATTATTCATCAATATTTCTCCTTGATATTGATCTCCAAGTGATTTCTCAGGTAATTCTTTTTTTTCACCAATTTAAACTGTATTTTGGAGGGAAGATAAAACACGCAGTTGTTTTGCAGAAGGAAAAACCATGTTTTCATTAAAGGTGTGGACTCATCTAGAATTTTATACCTTTAATGTAACTGCTTGAACAGAATGCTATCATGCAAAACAATCTGTTATTTGAGGTCTGAGTTCATCCAGTAAATTTTGAAAAGTACAGCTCAAAAACATTTATTTTCAAAAGAGGAAAAAGAAAGTTTTGGACCAATAAAAAACCAAAACCAAAAACCAAAAAAACCCATCAATTCTTGAGGAAGTGGTGCATAAAGTGTTGCCTTTGGCATAATTGTGTTAGTGTGATTTTGAGATAATGTTTTGACAATCTGTATCACTATTTTAACTCCCTTCTCACTATTATTCCCCAAAGCAGACACTCGTGTGTGTGTCTGTGTGTGCATCAGATTCTCCCTCTCTTTGTGCCTGTGATGTATAAATCACTGTGTGGATAAATGTGATTCTCTGGAAATATTTTCTGTAGTATTGCTGGCCCTGACAGCTCCTGCAGTTTGATCCATCAGCCTGGAAGTGCTTGAGGAAGGAAAAAGTCTTCACACGCAGGGATTCAGGTGCTGATAAATGTTTAAGGCAAAGCTTTTTTTTTTTGGCTACGGTTTTTTTCTGGGAAGAATAAAATATGGGAATGGTGAAATCAAAATGGAAGGAAAATAAGGCAATAAAAGCATGTCCAGGCTGCTTAGAGACTGAAGGTGATGCATCTGAACTTCTCTGAGCAATCCTAATTGAGAAAAATGCCCAGGATCTGGTTACCCTGAGAGAGGATCAACCATCAATCCTCTCAGCAAGGGCTAGTGCCACTTTCCTACTGAATATTTTCCTGCTCTTATTTTATTCTGGTTCCCTTCACAAAGTCTGCCTGCTCATAAAATCTTTCTCCTAAATTTCATTTTGGTGATCTGTTCACCCTCCATCTCATCTTTTCTTTTCCTTATAATGTTGATCAGCATCTGAATTTTCATAATTTGCTGACCATTACACGATTTCACTGCTGTTATAATTATGCTCCAGATTCAATTTAATTCATAAAAGTCATCAGGATTAACCTGCTACTGTTAAGAAAATGAAACTATATTTTTAAAGACCAACACTTTTAAGAAGGAAAACACTGAGTTGGAGGAAGATTGTTTCTGGAGATCCTTAGGGATGAGTCCTGGGGTCAATCTCATTGAGAATTTTCACCAGTGGCATTGGAACAAAGAAGAATTGCAGTGAAAGTTCTTGAAGATGTGAATCTGGGAAGCCTGGCACTGTCTGGTTTTGAATTTCATGCTGTCCCACTGAGCAGATGTGACAACAGTAACCAGAAAAAGCAGAAATCACTCTTTTTTATTTTTTTTTTTTTTTTCCCCCTCCCTCCCATCCCCCCGGAATTCTAATATCCTCCAAGGTGATGTTTGTGGAAGCCCTGGATTAAAAGGACGAGCATTCTACTTTAAGGTTCCTTCTTGGGAAGGAAACAAAGCTCATTTTGGTTGTTTTTTATTTTTATGGCTCTATTTGCCTTGTACAGAAATATTTAACCAAGGAAAATTTTGCTGTCATTCCTGCAGCCTCACAGAGTCACTGAACAGGTGATTTTGGAAAGGACTGTGAAAATCATCTCTCTAAATGCTCTTTTGTGAGCCTCAGCTTTTTGGGAATCAAACCAGTGGCTCCTTGCTGGAATACCCTTCCTGGGTAGGAAACAAACCCATGAAACCACTTTTAATACTGAACTGAAAAATGCTGTCCTTATTATCTTCCTCTCACCCACAGAGCTGTTGTTCATTTGAGAGAGTCTGAGAGGAATATTTCATGGTAAAACTCATGTCCAGAGGTAGACATGCACTCTGTGAAGGGCATGAAGGTACGTGTTTAAATACTTGTTTTTATGCAGCTATTACTGTAGAGTTCATTTAATAATCATCAGTACAGCATGTAGCACCCGTGTTGCTCTAAGCAAATGATATAATACCATATTGTCCTTCTTTTCCTGCTTAATTAATCATGACTTTGAAGTCCTGCATCTCATTTCTAGTGCATGGTTCTGATTCCTATTGGTTGAGAGACCAGGGTTAAGCCTTGGGTTTAATCAGTTTAATCATCTACCTCAGTATCCTCATGTAGCCCTTTCTTTCTGAGATGGTGCCAGGTCCTCTTTGGCTTCCAAAGTAGTTGAAAGATGATGTTAAAACTCAATTTTAACCAAAAGCCAGGGTTCTAGGCAGAAAAGGCTGTAGAACAGTCTGTCCTCCAGACTCACATCCATGTAGAAACAGAGAAAGGCAGTAAAATGTATTTACAGGACTATTCAGAAGCCTGCTCACCTCAAGTTTGTGAAGACACTGAGAGAGCTTTTTGTGCAGCAAAGAAATGAGGAGACGGAGGAGCACAGGAGTTCTTGATTAAACAGTCATTAAGGATTTATCAAAATGTGCAATACTGTGCTCAAGGTTTTTCATTCTTGCTATATTAGGAAGTCAGGTATTGACAATACTCTCTGACAGCATTTCCTCTCAGTGAGCATATGGTTAATTTCTTCTACTGGGTAGGGGAAAAAATTATCCTCACCCTTCCTGGTACCTGGCAGGCCCTGGTCAGGCAGAAAGCATCACCTCATATCCCTGGGGATGAATGAATGAATTATTTACATGAATTATTCGTGAATTATTCATGTGAGAGTGGAGAAAGCTCAGCAGACAGCAGCACCAGCCTGGCTCGGGTCAGGCCGTCCCAGGAAATTGCAGTGGGGTGATTCTAAACCCAGGAGAAGCCAAAGCTAAAATTCATCATGGTGTGGGTCCTTTCTACTTCTGAGTTGAAGGCATCCCTGCACTCTGTTTTTTTCACCCTGTCTTAGCTCAGCTTTGATTCAGCTGCTGATGTTCCAGGCTTGCCTGGCTCACCACATTTATTCCACAGGCTGTGGCAGGTCTGTGGAGAAAGAACAGCCCAGGGTCTGGTCCTGAGCAGCTCCTCGTGCTGGAGGAGACAAAACCCTGCCTCCTGCTCCCTGTGTCTGCCTTCTTTCAGCCTCATGACTCCATCCTTCCCACCTCAGAGCCAAAACCCAGAGAGATGGGAAATGAAATCAGCTGTCTATGAGCTGCACTAATAAATATCTATGAAAAACAAGAGTGTCGTCCCAAGAACAAAAGAGCAATTGAGATGTTTTAACCCAAACCTCTGCAATAAATTAATCAGAGCTGATTTAGGGCGAGAAATATTTTTTTGCTGCAGAGGCATGGAAGAAGTGAAATAATTTCTGCCTAGCACTTGGCCTCTTGCAGCTTGTCTCGTTCCTGCTCATGCGAGCCCTGGAAAGATGGGACAGGGCTCCTCATGACAGCTCCCAGGAATGTTGTGTCTCCCACTTCAACTTCAGCTGAGCTCCACAGCCAAACTGGATGATGATTTATTGCAACTGCTCCATTATAAGCTGCTGTGAGCCCAGAATAAGCTGTTGTTTTGCAATACTGGGGTTTTTTTTTCTTCTCCTTCTTAAACCTTGATTTTGCTTTCAGTTTTGTGTGGAAGAACAAGCTGGCGATTTTCTCCAAGTGGAGCTGCTGCAGAGGCCTTTCCTCTTGCTGTCCCCAGTTTCAATGGATGGTCCAGCTGCCCTCAGGTCAAGTTTTTTCATCTTTCAGGAGGTGTATTTACTCCATTAAGCCTCACCAGAGCTGTATATGGACCTATGTTCCTCCTGAGCAGCATGGGTCCTCACCATGAAACCTTCAGACTTGCTCAGGACTGCTGCAGGAGGGAAATTTCTCAAGTCAAATTCCCCAAAACAGAGAGCCCAAACCAAAGTTTGATGCACAAAAAGCACTGGCAAAGCCTCAAAACAAGGAGATGTGTGAGGCCGACCTTGTCTGATTTTATCACTCCAGTTCAGACTCTAAAATGAGAAATTTAACTTAAGCAGCACAAGAAGATGCACAAACAAAAAAAAAAAAACAAAAAAACCCAAAAAAAACCCAACAAAAACAAAAAACCAACAACCAAAAAACCAACCAAAACCCAAAACCAAAACAACAACAAAAAAAGCAGTCTCTGGTTTCACAAAAAATGTATGCAGGTTCCACACCACAACAGGTTATTCCTATCCTTTCCCTTCTCCTCAGTACATAACTGATTTGGAGGGAAATTTCCAAAAAATCAGGCTGAAACAGAGGTGGGCACATTCTGGCCAGCTTTTTACTGTTTTGTAGTGATTTCTGTCTCCCAGCCCAGGGGAAAATTCTCAAATTGATGTTCACACCTCACAGGGCTGGCCCAAGTCCCTTTGTTCCCCCATTGCTTGTGACTGTGGCACCCTCATCCTGCCCCTCACCGGGACCGAGTTGCCAAATAAGTTCCTACACACCCAGCCCTGAAATTACAATTTGAATAGAAAACTGTCACGAAATGAAATCCCTTTGAGGCCCTGGAAAATGTCTCTATAAATTCTACTGACAGGGGTGTTTTTTCTTTATTTGCCTGGCTAGATTTTCGCTGTAGCCCTTTTGTAATGAATTGCTTTCCATTGTGGCACAAAATTACTTGAGAGAGTTTTGCTGGGGAGAGGGATGAAGGAGTCAAGTCCTCACCACACTGCAGTCAACCCCAAACCCTGTGCAGACTTCAGGGGAGCAAGGAAGTGAGCAGTGTGCTTTCTTAAGAAAAATGGCACTTTCAAAGTGCACAAAACTGGCCAAGGTGGCAGATTAGGGTGGTTAGGTGGTGACCAGATAGCCACAGTTGTGTAAAGACACTGGGAGAGCTTTTATGCAGCAGAGAAATGAGGAGACAGAGAAGCACAGGACTTCTTACATTAAACAGTCATTAAGGATTTATCAAAATGTGCAATGCTGTGCTCAAGGTTTTGCATTCTTGCTGTGTTAGGAAGGCAAGTGCCTCCACCCCACTTTAGGGGCAGGAGGGGCTCTGATGTTTAGGGTGATGTGTGGAAAGGGATCTCCCTTGGCTGTGCTTTGGAGGATTGGGGTAGTCCTTGAAAAACAGGAGGTTGGTGTTTTTATTTATAGGAGGGAAGAGCCCAGGTGGTACCACTGGTGGTCCCAGCCCTTGAGATGGATCCCAGTTCAACAGATCCTCCCTCTCCTCTTGATCTCATTGCTGAGGGATGCTCTACGTTACCCAGGTGTGGCAAAAACAGGCCTTGGGATGACTTCTGGGTTGAACTCACCTCTCAGTTTCATTGAGTTTAATTTAATATGGGGTTGGCTGAAGACCTGCACATTGTCCCACCAAAAACCCCTTCTGCTCTAGGACATTTGATGGATCAATTTTGTGACCTTCCAAAACTGTGAGCAGCAGAAATGCTGGGCCCCATTTCGGTATCCCCAGGTGTCCTGCCATCTACAGGGGGTGTGTGAGAGGGGCTGTGGCATGGACACAGCGGGTTTGGAAGACAGCAAAAGGCAGTGGGAATGCTTGAGGGAGTGACAACGGAGCTTCAAGCAGAGCTGGAGGGGAAGAAACAAACACACAAATGGAGCAACCCAAAACAAGCAGCAGGAAGCAGCTCTCGGTGCAAGCCCTGGGGCTGGCTGCCAGCAGACAGGGTGGGTGCTGAGAGCCAGCACAGCTCCCACAGGGAATGAGCCCAGTGCTCTGGAAAAGGGCCACCAGGTGATGGCCTGGGAAGTCCCCGTGGCTGGCAGTGTCTGGGGAGCTGGGAGAGCACAGGGGAGAAGTATTTATTTTCATATTCATATCATTTGCCCTTTTCCTGATGTGGGCAGAGGTGAGCTGGCAGTGGCTGTCCCTGTGGGTACAGATCACTGACAGGTGACTGTGTGCCCTGCCTGGGGAGGAAAGCAGCTGCAGGAGAACTGGGAAATTCCTGCACATGCTGGTGTTGTGGTGGTCCTGGGGAATGCTGCTGGCTGGATTTATGGGAAGGTGGGTGGTTATCTCCTCCCTGCCCTTCTCTCACCTGTGTAGGCCATACAGCAGTGTTGGTGGTGATCCTTGTGTCCTTCCATCAGGGTCAGAGCTGAGTCTGGACCTGCACCAAATCTTCTCATTTTCAACCCCCAGAGGTTAAAGTACTGCTCTGAGAAGGGATTTGACACAATGAAGTGAGTTGTGTTCCAGCCAGAGTCAGAAAGCTTCATATTCTGATATTTAAATGTGACATTTTCAGGAGGCCATGTAATCCCTTCTTAAATAACGTGTGTCTGTATCTCCCACCACTGCAGCAAAAAAAGCCTTTGCTGCACAAGTCACACCTAGGCAGCTGCTGCATGGGCAGGTTTTAGTCCAAAAAGGGCTGAAAAGGGGGCACAGGGGCAGGTTCAGAGAGCATCCTTAGGCTTCTTGCTGTTGGTCAGCAGAAGGAAAATGTGGTTTTTATTCCAAGAGCTTACAACCTTACAGCTGGACGAGGTCCAACTTTTGTTACAGCCTCTTGTATACCAGTGTGTCTTGTAAAACATCTTGGTCTCCACTTATCTTTTTACACATTTGTATCACATTGTCTTGTGCAAAAAAAATTTCTTGTGTTTCAGCCTGAGAGACACATTTCACCAATTGTGTTTGGTTTGTGTGGCCAAGTGCTTTTGGACTGCAGTGCAGTGTTCTTGAGAATTTGTTATTATTGCTGTTGATTTAATCACAGATGGGTAATAACAAGCCTGGTCCCAGGGAATCAGCCCCAGTAGCTGCCTGCTCCCTCTCAAAATCACAGAATCCCAGGATCACTGAGGCTGGAAAATCCCTCCCAGCCCATGGAGTCCCAGCTGTGCCCCATCCCCACCCTGTCCCCAGCCCAGAGCTCTGAGTGCCACCTCCAGCCCTGCCTGGGCCACCTCCAGTCCTGGGCACTCCAACCCTCCCTGGGCAGCCCCTGCCAAGGCCTGAGCCCCCTTTCCATGGGGAAATTCCTGCTGCTGTCCCCCCTGAGCCTGCCCTGGCCCAGCCTGAGGCCGTTCCCTCTCCTCCTGTCCCTGTTCCCGGGAGCAGAGCCCGACCCCCCGGCTGTCCCCTCCTGGCAGGAGCTGTGCAGAGCCACAAGGGCCCCCTGAGCCTCCTTTGCTCCAGGCTGAGCCTTCCCAGCTCCCTCAGCCTCTCCTGGGCTCCATTCCCTTCCCAGCTCCCTCAGGAATTCTCCATTCCCTTCCCAGCTCCCTCAGCCCCTCCCGGGCTCCATTCCCTCCCCAGCCCCGTTCCCTTCCCTGGACACGCTCCAGCCCCTCCATTCCTGTGTGAGGGCCCCGAGGTGACACAGCACTGAGGTGTGGCCTCGGCAGGGCCAGCACAGGGACGGTCCCTGCCCTGCTCCTGCTGCCACCCCACGGCCGGGACGGCCCCGGGGCCATCGGCCTCTTGGCCCCCTGGCAGCCCTGGGCTGTGCCCGGCGGTGTCACAGCACCCCCGGGGCCTGTCACAGCTTGCCAGCCCCTCTGCCCCGTTCCCTTCCCTGGACACGCTCCAGCCCCTCCATTCCCTGTGTGCGGGCCCGGAGGTGCCCTCAGGATCTGAGGTGGTCCCTCAGCACAGGGGACAGTCACTGCCTGCTCCTGCTGCCACCCCATTCCTGACACTCGCCGTGCCCTCCCCGCTGTCCCATCGGTGGGGAAGGTGTTGGCAGTGCAGCTGTTTCCTGACTTCACTGACATACCAAACCCAGCAGCTCAGAGAGGAGGATTGGTCACGGTGCCTTGCTCTCCTGTTCGTATCTCACACGAGTTCATTAAAATTATGAACATGTTGTGAAACGAAAATAAATATAATTCCGGCTTATCCGGTGTAAAACTAGCTTAGTCATGCCGAGATAGGGGCTGTCTGCATCTGTTAATTATACCCTGACAGGCCTCAGCTTGAGACTCGTGAGACATCACAGGGTTTTCTGAGCTCTCTCGATAGCAATCTTTTACCCCAAAGTGCAGGAGCAAGGGCCAGAAGGATTTTTGTTTGTTCTTTAGCACTGTGTTGGGTCTGTCTGTCACTGGGTGAGTTACACCTGACCAGGGCACTGGTTTCTGTGCCAGACAAGTCACAGAACCTTGTGCAAACCAAAGTCCTAACTTTGAGGGGGACTTTTCATTGCAGAAACTCTGGGAAATAATATTATCATTTACTGCTTAAGCATTTTTGCTGTTTTGATTTTAAAAATGCTGAAGAGACTCCAACAGCAGTTAAACCTTTTGTAAGAAACACATATGGGAGAGGAGTTGCAAAGCACAAGCCAATGCTGGATACCTAAAGCCCAGAGAGAGAACAGATGTTTTACCACCTGCACACTTTTTCCTACCAGAAAATAATTCAGATTTGGATGCTCCACACTGGATGGAGTTTTTCTTTCCTTTTTTTTTCTTAAAACTGACTTACTATCTCCTTAAAGTGTAAGCAGAGTGAGGGGAAAAAAGACATTAGTGTCATACCCTAGGTTTACACAGTGCTTACAGGAAAATGTTAAAATGAAGTTTGGGTCTCCTGGGGTTAATAATGTATGGTTAGTGTAGGGTTGTTATGAGAAGAACATAGTTACAGTGAGAGCATATGGCCAAATAAAAGAAGGAATCCAGCCTTTCGGAGATGCTGTTCTCATGGAGTGAGAAAGGCAAGGCTGACTGGAGCTTAGAAATGCTGTAAGCTGCCTCTTTTCCTCCCAGAATATTAGGATTCTGCTTCAGTTGTGGGTTTTGGTGGGGTGCACTATCTCAGTCAGAGGGGAGAGGTCTTAGGGAGAGACCTGAGGGAAGTGAAGCAGTGTAACACAAAATCCCTGATCACTAAGGGGGTGAGGAGCGATTTAGACTGGGGTGAAATCACACGAGTGTGCCTGCTCTGGGGGGCAGGAGGAGATGGGGATGGTGCCAGAGGGATTCTTCTCTGTGTGCTGGTGGAACAGAGCTCAGGAGAGTGGCAGGAAAGCCAGACACAAAGAGACTGAATGAAGGGACATGTTGAATTTACCAGGGCGCGATCTGTAGGTGTCGAACCGAGCCAATGAGCAAAATTAACTTTACATTAGCACAGACCCACAGAATGATCTGGGTGGGAAGGGACCTTAGAGGTCACCTGGTTCAGCCCCTTGGCGTGGTCAGGGACACCTTCCTGCCAGGCTTAGGACAGCCCACTCCTGTGGAATTCTTCCACTCCCAAAGCACCCCAAGAGAGTTTACTTTAGTAAACAGAGATGAGCAGGAGGAGGCAGCTGTTAGAAGAATTCCATTGACCACTGACCTGAAAACATGTAGCTTTTCCCAAAAATGCTGTCAGGATAAATAGAACATTTAGATTCTGAGAAAATCCCTCCTGCAGCACCGAGATTATTAATTAATTTTGGGGGGTGGTGGGAGGGGGCTGTGTGGGATGGGGAAAGGATCTCTGGATTTGGTGTGAATCACCACACATTCCAGTATGATTGTGTGTACAACTTTACCCTCTCCAGCAAGCCCAGAGCAGATGCCCTGGCTGGTGCTGACTGTTCAAGGACTTCCTAAAGACACATTCTAACTCTGGCTTCACAAAACAAGGCCAGACCCAGATGGAGTAGGAAGCTCCCGTTTCAATGCCTTCAATAATTTAAAGTCTTAGTGGCACAGCAGTAGTCTGGAAATACTGAAAAATGCATGTAAGAAAACCAAACACGGAACTAATCCTGATTTTATTGATTTTTTGAGGGGGGGGTTAGGGTTTTTGGTTTTTTTTTTTTTTTTTTTTTTTTTTCTTGATTTAGACTAGTTTTGATATATACTTAAGACAATTGTGTGGGAGGGCAGGTAAGTGGTTCCCCTTTTAGTCAATTCTAGTTTTCACTTGCAGAGACCAGAAACTAATTTAGTGATGCCTGCAGTTAATATGTGGACATTTAAATCACTTATAAAATAGAGCTGATCTGTACCTTTCCAGCTAATAAAAATAGTGGTTTTTAAAATTTTGATCCTTCCCAGACACCTTCTCAGCAACAGGTACATGAATTCAAACCAAATTCTTATTTGGATTAATGGGCTGATAAATTACAGATATTTTGGGCATTGGAGAAGATGCTGCACTACAGTCCAACAGGGAAATTGTTTTTATTTCTCCTTCCAGCTGCTGTATTCATTATTAGTGGGAAATAACCCCTTTCTGAGCTGTGTTTGCTATAGCTGCTCACAGGACACGAATTAGTTGGTTAGAACTGGGTAAAAACTTTTTCTGTGAAACACAGAGATGTGGTGACATTGTAGCATTTTAGAAACTCAAATTTAATTTTTGCCAAGTCGTTTGTCTTACCAAAAAAAAAAAAAATTCCAGAAAGTCCAGGAAAAGCTGGAAGCAGGAAAAAAACAGAAATCCAAGCATTACTTCAGATTATTTTGGGGATTTCCATTTAGGCAGGATTTTTGTTCCACATTTCCTTTAAGTTAAGAGTCTAAATCCAAAGCAAAGTCATTTTTTAGGGATGAGAACATATTGCTTAATCCCAAAGTAATTTTTGAGTTGACTACAAACGCCAGATTTTGGATCAGCCTGAAATTGTAGTTGTTTTGTTTGTTTTTTAATTTGTCCTTTATTTTATTTGTTTCAAACCATCAGTTAAAACCCAAGGATCTGCTCTCCCTTCAGCTCTGGTGGCAGGTGGGAAGTGCCACTAGAGGTGCTGGGATTTACCCAAATGGAGCAGTGAGGAGAGGTTGATTTTTCCCCATCCTCTCCAGCCACCCTGACTCTCCTGCCCTTGGGGACTTCTGAATGTGTTTGGGAAAGGTGAAGCACAAAAAAAAAGCTGGGGTGAGGTCATCTTTGAGGGGGAGTTGCCTTAAATTTACACCTTTTACCTCCAGCTTTAATAAATTTTTTCATAGTAGAATTTTAATTTATTGTTTTTATACTTGAAACAGGGATTTTTTTTGTTTTTTGGGAGTTTTTTGTTTTGTTTTGTTTTTTTTTTCCAAATATCCTGAAGTATAACTTGCATTGACTAACACCGAGTGATGGAAATGCCATGCTTGTTGCACCAGGTAAAATGTGACCTGCTTGGGCACTTCTTGGTGACAAAACATCAGAATTTTGGTACTTGACCTCTGTCTAAGCAAGGATGCCTTTGGGACACCCCTCTTCATACCTTTCTTTAACTGGGCAAAGCTATAGAACTTTTCCTGGCACTCCCCATACCTTTGCCACTGGAGAAAAAATATATCACCATAAAAATTAAAAAAAAAAAAATTAATTCCAATGCTACCGTATAATCCAGGGGCGTTTTTGTTACCTTGTTAGTTAGTTGGGTTTGCTCGGAGTTCCTTGGGGATTTCTGGGGGTTTTTTTTTCGTAATAATTCAGTCCCAAACTGATGAATGCTACAGTTGCTTTCAAAACATGGAACAAATGGATTCTACAAACATCGGCCAACAGCTACACTCTGGTATTTGTTTTAAATGCAAGAGACAAGTGTGAGCTGAGAAATTAAAGCCCATAAATCTACCCTGTTCACATTGCCAGTTTATTTAAGTGATACACTGTTATGTTAGTTGAAGTGATCATAGGAGAGTGCTAATAGCAAGTGATTAGTTGCCCCGGCATATTTATTTAAGAAATATAATGGATTAAAAGTCTTCTGGTCAGAGTAGATACTCCATCATCTTTAAAGTAAAATAATTCCTGCAATTTATGACTCTTTTTGTCATAATTCAGGCTTTAAACCCATGAATCACGACTGAATTGCTGTTGACTGAGCTGTAGGCAGAGAAATTTCTGATGACGATAAAAAGAAAGTGGAAATTTATGATTCCTGAGCTCATTTTCCTCTGCAGGTTTGAAAAGAGAACACTGAAATGTTCATTTCTGATGTCCCCCCCGGCCTCTGACATTTTCAAATTTAAAATGACTCTTCACCAACTGAAAGTGCTTCAGCACTTTGTGTAATAAAACCATTTGCTTTGCATTTTCAGGTAACTCAGTGGAAAATGATACACGTTAAAGAGGCAGCAGTAACATTTCTCTGAGTGCTGTACATTAAACTCTTCTTCCACTGCATTGACATTCTACATAAGGGTCATGAATGTAATTCTTGACCATAAAGTGGTGTGCCTGTGAGGCTAATTATAATAACAGAGCATAAAAGGGAATAGAACAGGAATTGCAGGTACTGTGTGCAAGTACCAAAGCCTGCAGAAATGGGATCACTAAAGAATGGTTTTGGTCATCAGGATCTGAACTATTTCCCTCATATTTCTCACAGCAGCCTTTTTGACTTCTTTGCCAGGACATGACATGGGAATGGCATCTCCACAGGGTTTATTATTTGAAGTAGTTCTCACCAGACACGGAGCTCCATCAAGCTCCAAATGCTTCTATTTGAAAAGTGGTAATGGTGGAATCGTGGAATGGTTTGGGCTAGACAGGATCTTAGAGCCCACCCAGTGCCACCCTGCCATGGCAGGGACACCTCCCACTGTCCCAGGTGCTCCCAGCCCCAATGTCCAGCCTGGCCTTGGGCACTGCCAGGGATCCAGGGGCAGCCCCAGCTGCTCTGGGCACCCTGTGCCAGGGCCTGCACACCCTGCCAGGGAACAATTCCTGATTCCCAATATCCCAGCCAGCCCTGCCCTCTGGCACTGGGAGCCATTCCCTGGTCCTGTCCCTGCAGCCCTTGGCCATTGTCTCTCTGCAGGTGGGGTCCCAGGCGGGCAGAGAAGAGGAGGAGAAACCCTCCTTGTCCTGCTGCCCCCGCTGGTTTGGTGGGGGCCGGGTTGTGTTGGGCCTTCCAGGCCGTGAGCACACACGGTTGGCTCAAATCCAGGTTTTCACTCACAGGAACACCCAAGTCCTCTGCTGGGCTGTTCTTAATGATCTCTTCCCCCAGGCTGTGCTCCTGTGTGGGATTGCCCCAACCTAGGGGCAGCGCCAGCGCCTGGCCTGGTTCCACCTCCTGAGATCCCCGTGGGTCACTCCTGGGATGCCCAGGTCCCTCTGGATGCCATCCTGTCTCTCATGGGGGTCCCTGCACCCTCAGCTCGGTGTCACCTGCAAACTGCTGAGGGTGTGCTCCATTCATCTCCTTTGATGCAGGTGCTAAGACAGAGCCCTGAGGACTCCCCTGGGCACAGAACCTTTGGTGAAGCCACACTGGCTGTCTCAAATCACCTCCTTCTCTTGCATGTACCTTAACATTCGTGGGGATATTTCCATGTCCTTCTGAGGCACAGAGGTGGGGCTCACTGCTCTGGAGCTCCCCCGGTCTTCCTTTCCTCCCTTTTCAAAAAAAGGAGTGATGTTTCCCATTTTCCAGTCACTGGGGGCTTCTCTGGAGTGCTGTGACTTTTCAGATATGAGGGTGATGCCTTGTGAAGGCTGAGCTAGAACAGAGGCTGGGCAGAGTTACAGAATAAAGCAGGGATTTATTAAAAGGATTTCCTTCATGGATCCACCTTGGGCAGCACAAGAGCCCAGCCAGGGCTGCACCCAAGATGAACCAAAATGGTCCCAAAATGCAGCCCGGGCACGGGCTCTGTCACTGGGATCAGTTCTGCTCCATTTGCACCTTGGGGTTCATTGTCCAATTCCAGCTTTAGCTTCTGCACTCCCATCCTGCTTGTTTTTCTCTCTTCAGCCCACGTTGTTTGTGCTCTTGGGCTGAGATTTGGATCATTTGTCCTTGGTCCCCAGCTGGAGCAGGAATTGTTTTGTCTCCCTGCTGTGTGCAGAGAGCTCACCATGCCCTGATATGAAGCTCAGAATTACACACTGAAGCAGCACAGAACCTGAAAAATATAACAGCTAAACCTGAGGCATCAATGGAAGGTGGCTTGGCAACACCAGCCAGCTCCCTCAGGGTGCTGGGATGCATCTCACCAGGCCACAGAGATGTGTCACTGTTCAGTTTCATCAAGTGATGCCCAAATTCTCTCTGCTAGCAGTGGTAGGGGCTTTGCTCTCTCCTTGGCCTTTCTTTCTGACCTCTGCACTGGCAGAATCTCATCTTGCTACTCTTCACATCCCTGCCAAGTCCTGTTCCACCTGTGCCTTGGCTCTCCTGCACCCATCCCTACACACCTGAGCCATACCCCTGTTTTCTTCCCCATGTCCCTGCTCCTGCTGGCTCTGCATTTCATTATCACTCCTCAGTGTGAGGAGCTTAGAGAAATGAAATTACAGTCATTGCGGTCTTGATTTCTTTGTGTTAGAATGGTGAGGTGTGTTTTATATATATCCACCTCTGTGTTTTTATGAGATACTGAATATTTACCACTTATGTTTTGTCTCTGGAGATGGGTCACCCTTTCAGTGCCACTGTGGGTGTAGGTGAGGGCTGGGTAACTGGAAAAGCTTTTAGGAATGAATGATAAGATTGATTGGACAATGCCTCAAGCCAGGAAATGGCTGCAATATTAAAATATCTGCTCTTTTTTTGTTTGTCTGGCTGCTGATAGAGTGTCTGTTGCTCTAAAAAAAAAAAGGGCTGGATGTACAAGTTTTAATCTGAATAGGTCATTGTGTGAGTCCCTCTCTGTAGGAGCTTTCATTCCTATCTGGGACCCATAATGGAAGTGCTCTGTGTGTGGGAGCACTTCTGGAAGTCAGGAGTATGAAAAACATTCTTGTCTGCCTTGCTGCACGGCCGTGTAAATGTTAATATATGGGCAATATGTGAGCAGAAGGTCTCTAATATCAAATCCTCCTGAATCCACGTGATCTGTGGTGGAACTAAAGCTCCTTTATGCTGAGCACCAGCAGGAGCTGTGGTCACAGCTTCTCAATTTTGATCCCACCTGTGTCAGGCCTTTGCTGGAGTCTGTGGAAACTTCTGGTATCTCTCCAGATAACAATGCACAGCCTCATCTCCCAACATGAAGATTTCAGTCCAAAACTGACACTTTTCCTGAGTCAGTCATCAGCAAAACGCCCACAGAACTGCACTCCTGTTAGTTTCCTTCCTTAAGTCCTCCACTCAAAACCCACCTCACCTGTACGCACAAAAGTGTGTTTGTAGGGTTTCCTACTCCTACCCTAACCACAAAAACTTATTGGGATTATCAACGAATTATTAAATAGGGCTGTATTTCTCTGTGTTTAGAATAATATCTATTTTTCCTGTCACAGGGACAAAAAAAAAAAAATTCTGACCATTTTGTAGAAGCAGCAAAGGTACCTCCTGCTCCTTCTGACAGGCTATTGTACACAAGCTATTAACACACTGATTTGTGGCCCGATAGGATGAATGCCCAGGTGGTCTCTGGCCTCCCAAAGGAGCTCCAGCTCCCTCCCTTCAGGCAAAAAGAACCACTCACTTAGATTAATGCTGCCTTATCTCGGCCTCCTTCAAAGCCAGCCCGAGTCAGAGCGGGGCTCAGCTTTCAGCTGGCAAACCCAGAGCTGTGAACTAAGCCCCCGGACTGGAAGTTAATGCAGGTTTTTTTTTTTTTCGGGGGTAATGTCACGGTGTGTGGTGAACGCCTGCGTGGGCACGGGTGCATGAACTCACACAAACCCCCTGTCCTATCTGAGCCTGTTAAATTAATTGTGACATTAAACGAGGAGCTTACTGCCGGCTTCTGGGGAGGCTTAGACGTCTGGCCTTGGAAACGTGCGTTTCAGAAAGATAGCATTTTTCTATTTTAAATGCTTTCAGGTTTCCTTTTATAGAAGCCTGAGCAGAGTCAACATATTCCTTTTGTCTGACCTTTCTGCTGAACACACCAGAGCATAAAGCTCTTCAAAGTCAGCGGAAGATTCCTGAGAAAATTCAAACCGCTTTGGATTAAGAGCTAGATATATGTTCTAAAAAGAAACAAGAAATAAAAATACCTCCTAGGTTTTCTTCTTTTACAGAATTAGGGTGTTCTAATATTAAAGTCTAATAATAAAGTCTAATAATAAAATCTAATTATAACCAATACAACAGCAATGCAAACAATGAAGATGTGGTAAAAGTGTAAGTTCTAACTATGTGGTTACATACATACATCCCACAAGCAAAAAATTGCAAATTAGATCTTAGGAATCACTTTGGCTTCTTGGGAAATGAGAAAAATTGAAGTTAAGACTTTGATGACTCCTTGATAGTGGTTGAGGGAGCACCCTCCTATGAACCAATGAAGACTGAAGAATATAAGAAATAACCAAATTTTTTTCATTATTTGAAACTTTGCTGTCACTTCTCTGCACAAACCATTAACTCATACACAAAAATTATGTCAAAGTGTTCAAGAAAGGTATTTCTATCCCTGTTATGAATGTTGACTTATCAGCCCTAAAAGTCAATAATTATCTTTGTAGCTTTTCAGCCCCCAAGGATCATCTATAGTAGGGTAATGAATACATTCCAAGAGCAGGACAGGAGCTCCCATGGATGACACTTATATATCCCACAGGCATTTTAATTGTGACCCAAACTCTAGTGAACAGCTTATTATTACTTTATATCTTAGGGGGAATTTTTAAGCTATCTCCTAAATTTATCTTTATTATCTGTGCAACAGTTTAAAGACTTCCTCAAACTTCCTACCTACGTAAAGAGCTTTATTGTGCTTAGCTTTCTTTGCTGAGGTAGAATTAACCCCGTTCTGGCGTCAAAACAAACATTTTTAGCACAAGGCAAGGAAAGTGCAAATCTCTCCTTCCTCCCTTTGCCCTGCTCAACCCTCCCCTCTCCTCGGTTTCGCAGTTGCTTAATTCAATTAGGAGAAACAAGGATTGTGCAGCAGATACCAGCAGGGGTATTAGCACCCATGAGTCAGTGCCCCTCCTGCTGATGGAAGCGATTATGGTTCCAGAGGCAAGGGTCAGTGCTGCTGAGTGCCCCTCGGACACAATCAGCCACTGGGGAATTTGGGGAACTGACCATGTGGAAGCAGATGTTGACAAGACCTCAGATCCTGCTCTCCATCAGTGCAGAGGTACCACGAGGGTTGGTGTGTTTGGGGGACCTCAAACACTGCCCCAAAGCCAGGCTTTTCCCAGCTTTGGAGTCAAAACAGAAGGAGTGTTTGCCCAAGAGAGGGAAAGGCCCTGGCAGGAAGCAGGGGTGTTGCACATTCAAGAAAGATGAACAAACAGAAGGGGCTGGGCAAACTCTACGAAGAGAAGCAAAGCTCCATGGAAAGATTTCTACAGCTGCTGCTGACAAGGGGAGCAGGTTTTCCAGGGACTGACAGAGCTCCAGGACCTTCACTGACCCCAAAGCACCTCTCCAAAGGGTCTGCTGATGCAGTTCTGCATCCCTACAGCCCTCCCAGGCATCCGGCATCCCACTGCCTGCCCAGGGAAAAATCACAACAACAACCACAAACAAATCCAAGTCTTCAGACCCAGAACCCTTCCCAGGGACCTCACCAGTGTTAGAGCCCTCGGTTTCAGCTCCATATTCACAATCTGGAACTTGCTTTTTCTCTTCAGCTTTCAAGTATTGTAGGGTATAAAAATGCCCTCACCTTTTATCCACCCAGCATTTTGCACCAGGCTTTTATTCTTTTTTTTATTTCTTGCACACCTGGGTTGCATATAAGGCCATTATTGCGGAGTGTGGCTGCCGTGACATAATTAGTGTTTGCTAATAAGGCACCAGACCTGCAGTACAAAGTGGCACAGTGAAAGTCCTCAGTGAGATGCTGAAAGCAGCAGAATGGGCTGGAATATGTTAGGAAGTTTTAAAAGGCATTAATCCTGGGGGATACCCGGGGGCAGGAACAATCCAAGCTTCTGTGAATCGGAGTGAAATGATTGCAAGGGAGCAGAGGTTACACTGTGTTTTTTGCTAGAAACCACTCAGACTTTCAGAGCATGGAAAACAAAATTGCAACAAAATGAGCAAAACCTGAGAGGAATTTTTCAAGCCTCGCTTTGTGTTGCTTTAAGCCTGTGAGAATTTATTAAATGGTTCCACAAGTGGGAAATTATCTCGTTCCATTTTTTATTAAAAAAACACACAAACATCTCTGTGAAACTGAGCATCTCAAGGCACTCAACAGAAAAACATGCAGACCCTGCTCTGAAAACAAAGGTCTCAATCCTCATGTGACAGCATGAGAATAACTAACAAAGCTAAACACAGAGGAAAAGGGCTGGGCACAAAAAGCATGTGAGACTTGGGAAATTCAAGTGTTGCACAGTCGAAAGGTACAATTTCACCAAAAAAAAGAAAAAAAAAATGGAGCTAGCGAAGATGGATGGATAAAAAGTGAAAGGGGCAATGGGAGGGTGCAGGTAGGAGTGGATATGTGGTTGCATCACAGATGATAAGGTATAAACACAGTGGTGCACACTTTAAAAGAAAAGGGGGGAAGAAAAGTAAAAATCCCCTCTCATGCCCTTTTCCCATTTGCATCCCACGTGCTTCCGCTGAGCCACTCGGGGCTGTGTAAAAGAGCCCACTGTTCACCAGCAACTGGGGAGCCAGGGGTGGCTCCTGGGCCTGGAAAAAGCCACATTTCACTTATCTTTCCTCTCCTCCTCGCGCCCAGATGCTTTGCAAAACAAACAAACTACATATCTACATATCATAGCCAAAACTGCATATCAGACTTCATCCACTGAAAGCCTCACTGTCTGAGGCTGTGGGGTTCAGCAGACCTTGGCTGGGCTGTCCTTTGAGCCTGCTGCTTGATTTATGTTTTCAGATGGAAACTATATGAAGCTCTTAGTTATGCCTGGTTTTCTGCCAAAAAATCAGTTTGACCTAAACTGGGCTTTCTAGAAACCTAAAGTGCAAGGTGAAGTGTCACATAATCCACAGTAAAACCTGGGTTTGGTTTGTTTTTTTTTTTTTAATAAAGAAAGTGTACATTTTCTTAGACTGAACTGTGAAGTTTTCACTAATTTTTAGAATTTCTCCGTGGCTGCTGTGAGAGGAGTAGCTGGAAGACCCACACTGGCTTTCCTGTGTTGTCTTTTTTTTGTGTCACATTGGTGGAGTCTGATACCAAGGCAACAAAGAGGGAATGAAATGGGACCAAAAATCGTCTGTTTTCAGTAAAATGCACTATCTCTAGAGGAAAGGACCCAACTTTACACACGTGTAGGAGGCTAAGAAATTCTGACAGAGGCAAAGAAATCATTGTGAGGCTCAAAGCATCTTAAAAAAAAAAAAGGGGGGGAGGCGGGGGGAGGAGAAGATAAGAAGCTGAGACAGAGAATATTCACCAGTCAGTCGCGCCTTTAAAAAGAAATATTGTGCATCAGGTTCCGTGCCCTGCAGCCGATCAGGCAGAGCGGGCCATGTTCATTAGCGGCAGCAGGCGTGCGTTAATTACCGTAATTTGTAGGATGGGAAGTGCCACCTAGTGGCAAGGAGCGCGCCGCCGCGGGAGCGCATCCCGCATCCCATATCCTGCATCCCGCATCCCCATCCCGCATCTCGCATCCCGCATCTCGCATCCCGCATCCCATATCCTGCATCCCGCATCCCCATCCCGCATCCCGCATCCCGCATCCCCATCCCGCATCCCGCATCCCATATCCTGCATCCCGCACCCCGCATCCCGCGCTGCCAGGGGTGCCCCAAATCTGCCAAAAAACTCCCGACTAACGCAGCCTATTAGTGGTTTATCAAGTGCCAGTGGGAATCACGGCTCCGGGCAAACACAAGAGGCCTCCTAGTCTAATTTAGCTGGGACAATAGGTCCCAGAGAACCAAGATGGATATCCCCGGTGCAGATGCATTCCTTTTAATTCTGTTTGGTTTACCAAATAGGAATTCCTCTAGGAAACCTCAACAAAGAAGTGGATTAATGAGAACCCTAGCAGAGAGTGTTTGCTGTATAAGCAATTCCGAGCCTAAGTAAAGCAAGGGGCAAAGTCTGATCAGCGTTCAGTACCAAACTCAAATAAATTCTGACAGAAGTGGGTGAAAAATGCGCCAGCTGCAGGTCAGCAAGAAACGCTAACAACCCTCAAACACTCGCCTGCCTACTTTCATTAAAAAGCAAACAGGGAGAAAAAGAAACACTTATTTTCCCCCTGCCTTTTGTTGCTCTGTGGAGTTTGTTTTGACACTCGTCCTCCTCTCAGCTGTAGTGTCCCCTGGTTTCTCTTGTTGTCATGGCATCTCGCTGTTCCTCAAGCCCCTTTTCCTCTGCCAGGTCCATTCCCTGTCTCTGCTGTGCCAAAGGCTCCTCAAATTCCCTGTTTTGCTTTCATGCACAGAAGAAGAGAGACCCTTCCATCCCAAGCTGCTTCCCTTGGAGTGTGGCAGGGAGATTCTCTCTCTTCTTGAACTGTCCTGGGTCTGCAGTGCTAAAACTTGCTGAATGGAACAGAGGGAGGTTGTTGCTCTTCAGAGAGCTTTGTTGTAGCAGCTTGGTCATAACTGAAATCAGCTTTGGTCAAAACCATAAATCTTCAAATGGTAAAGCTGTTTGTTCCAGTGGGCACAAAAAATGAGATATCCTGTGGTGCTGGTGGTGCTGAAGCTGTGAAACAGGCATGCTGCTGGGCACCATTGCTACTGGTTTCAGTAGAAACATTTCAGTCCCACAGCTTCCCCTATCCCTGGTGCATCTGAAACAGGGGAAGAAAAATATAAGAAGGAGATCAAACAGCTCCTTCCTGTAATGTGCTGTGCAAGGAGGTAGCTGAGGCCAAAGACGAGAAAAAGAAATACATCACATCCCCGTCTGAGCAGACCTGGACCCCCTCTCACCCTTCAAAATCAAACACCAGGCAGGTGGTGTTATCTACATTTATGTTTTTTTGGCTCACAGGACCATTGCAAAGGACCAGCAGCCATCACAAAACTTCCACAGGCCAGCAGCTTTTGCAGAGTCTCAGGGAGACCTCATGCCCCCAGCCTGAGAGCCCCTTATCTGCCCATCACCAGCCCCATTTGCAGACTCACCACCCCAAAGAGATATCAGAGGCTGCTCTCTCAGCACTTTTGGGCATGGAAATGCCCAAAGCTTCTGGGACTGTAGTGCTGAAGGGTTGTGCTCAGCCAGGTAATGGGAGAACCCCTCCGCTGCAGTCACAGCAAGAGTAGGTCCACTTGCATTGGTGTGGAACAATCTCACAAAGTTTATGGTATTTCTGTCTGATTTTGTACTAAAAAGGGCATCTTTTAGCTCCTACAGCCAATGCAATGAATGCCAACATTGTTCCCATTCTGTTCCTTCATCCTGGGAGACCCCACTTGCTGCAACAGAGAAAACCTTTCACTGAATGTCTGGATACCAGAAACTCTTCTTTTTATCCTCCCTTTATCAGATGGAGGATACAAATGGCATGTGTCTCACCAAAACTTGGTGAGAAACCCTTGATGGCAGCCAAGACCAAGTTATAGCAGAGACCTGGGGATGGTGTGGGGAGAACATGGAGCTTGAAGCTCTTGGTGTACACCACAAATCAGTTCTCACTCATTGGCAGCCTTGGGCTTTCCAAAACGCTGAGCCCATCTTCCTCACAAACAGTACAATTATTTAGCAAATCACTTTTTTTTTTCTCTTCTGGAAGGAAATCCATTTACATTACAATTTACATTACAATTACAAATTGTAATTACATTACAATTTAATTCATTTACATTACAGTTATTTGGCAAATCACCTTTTTTTTTTTTTCTGTGTCTGATTATTTTTATTTGGTGTTTAGGTCTTCAGGACAAAGTTACTTCCTCTTTCCAAATTTTCTCTGCTCTCACTATGATTCATGTTCTGTGTAAAACTCAAACGAGCTTCAAGAATGCTACGTTCTCTTAGTTGAGGCCTTCAAAAAATTAAAAAAAAAAATCATTAAAAATCAGAGAATATTCAACGAAGCAGGGTAGTTTTCAACAGAGAGGGACTGAATTTTTCTCTCTGCTTTCACACCCATTCTTTCCCCACTGTACAAAAAGTTACCATTTCCTTCCTAGGAAGTGGTAAGCTTTTTTTGGGGGGGTAAATGTTTACAGCTACCCCAAGAGTCTTATAAATCGTGCCAAGACATATTTGCAGACATCCCCAGCCCATTTTTTTTTTTCTGTTTACATATTACTTTGCTTGTTTGTTTCAAATGGCGTTATGACAGGTATTATCCTGGACATGTCTGAGACCTAATGAAATGTTGTGAGATTCCAGGACAGGATCAGATCTTTCAACCCAAATTTACTGTCTTTTACTCAAGGTGGGCTATGACTCTTCCTGTAGACATGGATGTTTTCATCCTTTTCCTTGCCTGAAAACAGCTACCAAGATTTCCACCTTTCTATTTCAATCAACAAAAAGGAGTCCTCAGAGAGAAACAGAGATTTTCCTGCATGGTGGGAGGGCAAGGAAAAAGCCTAAATTCCCTCTTTCCCCCCACTTTTTAGGGTGTTCCTGATCTATTTAATTTCTTTGCTTCCCCTTCACACACAGCTAAGGAGAAGAAACTGTTGACTGACACTTGTGGAGTCAGCAGGATCTTTCCAGTGACTTCAGTAGGTTTTGGATTAATCACATTGTGAATGTTTGTTATTGCTTTAGCCAAGGATGAGAAGGCCCAGGAAGAAGAGATTAGTTAAGAAAATCTCTCTTAATCCATTTCAAGAGTTTGCCCTATCAGTGTGGAACCAGACCCAGTGAGTTTATTCTTCGCACAATGGTGGTACCTTCATATCATAAAGAAAAAAAAAAAAACAAAAAACAAAAAACAAAAAAGAGTATGAAAGACTCATTTATTTTGGTAACAGAAAGAGAACAAACCCACATTTGATTATTCAGGATTACTTCTGCACTCAAGTTTATGATGCAGCCACGGAGTTATCAAAACAAAAATAATGCATGCCCAGGATGGAGTTTATCAGAGGAAGCCCAGGACAGCACGGATTAGCACAACACTTGACTATGGCTCAGGCCACCCTGTGCTGATAAATTTCTTAGTTTCTTTCCCCCTTTCTTGCCTTGTGCTGCATTTGGTCCTCACAAGGATCAGCCCTGAGAAGGACCTTGGTGGTGACCTGCCCACACTGACCACTCCTCCCCAAAATCACAAAGCAGCCATTCTCTGAGGAGCCAGACCCAGCTGTGGGAAGCAGGCTGTTCTTTCAGCCTGACCTGGAGACACAGCCTGACACTTACACCAGCCAGAACCAAAAACCACCAGCTTCCTGACACAGCTTTTGGGGGGATTAGCCGTGGAAACATGAAACATCCCAGTCTGGCCCCTTGTCCTTGGAGTCAAGGCAGAAACACTGAGTCAGAACAGAAGGCAGCATCAGAACACAGGAGGAAAACATCATTGCCTTTGCCGTCATCGTCATCCAGTGCTGCTGAAAGCCTGGACCTTCTCCTGATAAATCCTGTCCTGGAAACTGACTATCTCAGTACAGATAGTGCCGTGTCTGCATCATTACATTTAATGCAGAAATAATACCTAACCATCAATTGTGGCTTGTTCTGCTACCAAATGAAACACTCTATTCATGGCTTTTCGTAGCTGAGTGCTCTCCCCTCTGCTGAAGAAATATGGAGTAAAAATAGGTGGAGAAGGGTATTGCCACAAAAGAAACATTGACATAAGCCATCAAGTGTTTTGTTTGAGAAAGCGGTTGTGTACACTATGGTTACCACTGCTGCTAAGCCTGACTCCTTTGGAGAGTTTTAATTTGCCTCTGAAAACATATTTCACTTGAAGCGTAGGAAAGAGAAGTACTGGGGGAAAAAAAAGCTTCTCTTAAACTTGGAATCTGAGAACTTGCAAAAAGTCTATTGTTTCGGGAGATTTTGTGGTTTATGAAAACACATTGAGGTTTAGATAACTGAATCACTGCAGAATAAGGAAGCAGCCTACATATCTGTACCTTTGAGAGGAAAACTGGGGCAATGGACTCATTTCCAGCACAGCTGCCATGGCACAACCCTTTGCAAGTAGGTGGGAGTGGGAAGCTGGACCTTCAGAGCCACTGACGAGGTGGGATAGCTTTGAAAGGATCTTCCATTTTGCTCAAACTGACCTTAGTGCTGCTGACATGTAAATTGCATGAATTGTTCCTTTACTTTTACGTAAAGTTTTTTCACACACAGCAGCTCAGGAGGGGAAAAAAAGCATAGAAGAGACAAAGAAAAGGTGATTGTGGAGCCACAAAAGATGGCTTAAGAGAACCTATGCCAGACAAATTCGTTTTCCCTTGAGAGACTGTGTTTCAGACCCACAATATTCTTTCAAGTGATGGGAAGAGCTTTTTTTCCACAGATGTTCAGTTTGATACTTGCACATTGACTGTAGCCATGGTCTAATTAATTTCAGATATTTGAAAACAATGGTTTCTCATAAAGAACCATTTAGAGCCTGTGTTTCACATTTAAAATGATAATCATTGTTGAGTCAGTAACATAAAACCTGTGCTTAAGAAGTGTGTAATGAAAATAGTATTTTTCTTCATCTCTGGACTACGATGTAGCTGGGAGGATTATTTTTTTTTTTTCTGGAGTGATATTGCTTTAGGATGGAGACAAAGCCTAAACATTTTCCCTTTTGTTGGGTTTTCTCACACAAATCCGAACATCTGAAAACAATGATTTGTCATGGGAGACTTTGGCAGCCTGAGCAAAGGTTTACTGTTTCTACTTTGCCTAAAATATTTACAAAGAAAAGTATCTGACATTCACAGTAAATCAGACAATGTTTCAGGCCCCTGACATAACCCGTGGAGGCAGTTTGCGTGGTCTCCAAGAGGAGGAAAGGAGATCCCCTTTCTGGACAGTTTTTTGGTTCAGTGCAGAGAGCTTGGCTCCCGGGGAAGGTGGGGAGGGTTAAATAAGATGGGATGAAAACACCGAGGGGTTGCAGCGGTCTGTTTTTCCAGCTTGATCCGCTCTTCACTTTCCCCAGCCATTCTGAAAAGCCCCGAGGGTCTCCGGTGTAACACACCCTCCTTCCTCCGGGGTTTTCTCTCCCTGGCGGGCTGGGGACGCCCGGGAGCAGTTCCCCATCCCTCCCTTCCCAGCCCCACGGGAGCCCTGCGACCACCTCCGCCCGTGCCTTTGTCTGGGCAGCCCCAAAGCTTCCCCCGTGCCCAGAAACCTCCATCCCACCGCGGGAAGGGCAGGGGGGAGCGCGGAGCCCCCCGCCCGCCTCCTCTCCTTGCGGCTCCGCGCCTCCAGCCCCGGGGCCCCGAGGCTCCGCGGGGGCTCCGGGAGCTCCGCGCCGGGCGGAGAGGAGGAAGAGGAGGAGGAGGAGGAGCAGGAGGAAGGCGGGGAGGTGGCTGGGGAGGAGGGGGAAGGGGGTGGGTTCTGCGTCCTCCGCTTTCTTCCCAGCTCCGAGACCGAGCGGCTTTGGCCGGCCGGTTCCCATCAGAGCTCCGGCAGTCGGGGGAGTGGGAAAGGAAAGGGGAGGGGGGAAGGGTCTTTTCTCTCTAAAGAAATAATCTATTTTCTTGCCCATCGTGAGGAAGAAAAAAGAGGTGCCAGCAGCGAGCCGACCCGAGGCTGGGTAGCCCCGGGCTATAACTACTGGTTGCTTCTTGCTGGTGCTTGTAGGGCAGAGAGCTGCACTACCCCCCGGCCCGACTCCCTGTTCAGAATTCTGGTCAGACTCAGGATCTCCCCATCCCTGGAGGGGTGGCCAGTGCTTCAGCTGCACACCAGCACAGCGGGTGCCCCAGTGGGAGCAGAAACCTGCAGCTTCCCCTCGTGGTGCTGTGCTGCTGCAGCCAAAACTGCGAGAGGATGCTCCACAGCAGAGCAGGGGCAGCAGGGTCACCCTCTTCTCTTCCCATCCTTTTCCAGGAGCAGTTTCCCAGTCTCCAATGAGCAAAGGGGTGATGAAGAAGCAAGGTCAGGGCTGCAGAAGTGGCTCCTGCTCTGTTAAATATCACCTCTCCTGCCTGAAGCCAAGGCAGGGAGCAGAGTAGGAACAGGTGAAGCCGGGAAGTTGGGGCCACTCCAGACTAGCGGGGCAGCTTGGCTGTGGTGCCTGGTCATTTAGGAGTTCCTTGTTTGTCCTGAAGGGAGGCCTGGACAAAGGGAGATACCCAATGCCACGGGGGATGTCCTGCTCTCTGTCCCAGAAGCTGGGATGGCAGCAGGATGGTCTCCCACCTCTTCACCTAGAAAAGGGGAGTGGGCCAGACAGATTCCTGCCTTATGCATATATTTTCAGAGGGTTTGTGTGCAGCCTGGGAAGGCTGGGATTGTATGGGGAGAGGGAGCAGTGCCCTCACCGTGTGTCTCACCCAACCCCCTTATGTCTGGGGGGGCAGAAGAGGCTTGTTTGAACCAGTGTGGGAGAGATTCAACGTCAGTATCCTCCTTTCATCACAGCACTGTGCAGAGGAAGTGTGCACTGCCTCAGCAGTGACACTGCACATGGTGAGGCAGGCAAGGCTACCAAAACCAGGAACTGCAAAGCCTCTGCGTGAATTTGCATCAAACGCCCTCAAAAACGTGCCCACAACTGTTTATAGTGCCAGTTTGAAAACAGAGTGTTTCCATCAACTCTTCCGACGCACGATTTCAAGGATTTCAAGGACTCAGAAAGTTGCAAGGATTGAGAAACCTCGTCCCAGCGTGGGGTAGGTCCGGTGTGTTTAGGTGTGGCAGTGCCCAAGAGGCATGTGCACCATGCAGGGGCTGACCCAGGCACGAGGAACTGGGGGGACTGGTGCTGCTGGGAGGTGGCAGTGGTGGGAGAGAAGCCTCTCTTCAACATCCCAAGTAAGCAATTGTGTGTTTACTCCGTGTAAGGAGGAAAAACAAACAAGCTCTGCTAGCTGAGATAAGGTTTTCAGCCAGCGCTCCAGCTCCGTTCGCCCAGGCCACAGCTCACACAAAGCTGATCTGGTTTAAGCCTCCAGGTCTCCATTTCTCCCTGCTTGGCTGTCATCTCTTCCACCTCCCGCCCCTCCAACTTGGCACCGAGGTCTGTCTTTGGAAACAAGGGCTTTGGGCTTGTCTGAAATCCTCTGTCAGTGTAACTCTGGGGACGCAGCAGCTGGAACAGTAACAGCGAGAGGAGCTGAAGGAAAACTCCTTCTGCCTCTTCCTACCCGGGGCTGCCAAAAACGTGCCCAGAGCAGTGCAATCAGACACACCTATTTCTCCAGGCTTCTCTTTTCTGGCTCCAGCTTTATACCTTCCTTGGAGGAGGGGGACTTCTGGCATCTGCTTCTCTGAGAGGGAACATGCCAGAGGAGCTGCTCCTGGCAGCATTTTGTGCCTGGTGAAGGTGCCCTGAATGTCTCCCACATACTGAGATAGGTACAGTTTGGGATGGGGGCTGCCTGCAGAGCACACCAGACCTTTTATTAACTGATGAACATCCTTTGTAAAAGGGTGGTTTAGAGTTCTGCTTATGACTTCATCTCTGAGAGGTTTGGACAGCAAATGCAGAGTCTAATCTTAAAAAAAAAAAAAAAAGAAGAAAGAAAAAGAAAAAAAAAAGAAAAAGAAAGTGGCTGGAGATGCATGGGTGGAGAAGCTTGGCTCGGGCGGCTGCCGATGTGAGGCTGCCTGTGAATTGGCATCGTCAGGGGAAGTTTGGAACCAGCACCAATTTATTCTTTCATTGCAACCTCCGCTGAGACTGGGGAGGCAAAGGAGAAAAAGGCATTTCGGTCCCAGTCACTTTCCCCATTTCAACCGGCTTCGGGAGCCAGGGTGGAGGAGGTCTCTCTATTCTCTTCCCGGTTAATTGTCTAATTGGGGAACAATGCGCCTCTCGCACCCGCCTGCCCCTCTCCGGANCCCCTCTCCGGAGGGCTCCGGGCGAGCTCGGAGGGACCGGTCCCGCCGCTCCGGGCTGCGGGTCCCCGCTCCGGGTCTGGGGGCCGGAGGGAGCCCCGAGGGGGCGGCCGGGCCGGGCCGGGCCGGGCCGGGGGCGGGGGGGCCCCGCTCGGCGGAGGCAGGCGCTGGGGGCTCTCCTGCGCCCAGCAGCTGCGGGAGCTTTGGAAATTGCAAGGAGGCTCTCGCAGAGCTTGTGAACCCTCCTCTCCCCGAGCCAGCGCCCCTCCTCTGCAGCGCTGACGGTACAACGATATAATAATGATGGGTGGCTGAGGCTCGCATTTGAACTTGCAGGCTCGCTCCCTTTGCCCACAGCTCGGTCCCGGCTCCGCGGCTCGGAGTCAGGTGCTCGCCGGCGGGAAGCGAGCGAAGGAGGGGAGACCGAGCTCCGGCACAAGGGGAGACCCCGGAACCACCGGCTCCTTCCAGCACTAACGAGGGGATTTACTTTTTCATGCGGCCACTGGGATCTCTGGACTAGCCCAGCCACCACGTTGTGATTTTTTGCTATCTCTGCAATACGCTACCTTTTAAGGTAACTATAACTCTTTTATTGCGGGTTGGTTTTTAGTGTTTTTTTTTTTTTCCTCCCCTCCCTCCTTTCCTATAATATGACTGCCAGCAAACACCTAGTCTAAAATTTAAAACAATTGTTTTACTCCTTGTACCAACAAAGAGTTTGAACTGCAAATCTTAAGCGGGAGGGAATAGCGATGATTGGTGAATTTGAACAACCTGGGGTAAGTTCAACGACACGCGGGGGAAGAGAAGGAGGGATGCTCGGGAACCCACAAAAAAAAAAAAAAAAAAAAAAAAGCCAACCAAAAAAAGAGAAGAAAAAAACGGTGCAAAGAGGAGAACAAAGAAAACTAGGGAATAGAAGACTTTGGGCTGGGAGCCCTGACAAGAGTGTTCGGTGCTGGTGGTTTGGATGGCTGGGAAGGTAGAGCCGCACCTTGGCGTGCGACGGGGCTCCGGAGGGAGACGGGAGGAAGCTGTTCCTTACGGGTGTTAAGTACACAAAGCGCCCGTGTGGCAGGAGCGGCGAGAGCGGACCTTTCCCCTTGGCCACCAGTTTTCTAGCGCTGGGAAAAGCGTGCGCTCTGTGTCCTGCACTCCTGTGTGCTCCCCACATCCCTTTTTTTTTTTTTTT